>CM046069.1:46901707-46919445 GCA_025215515.1 Schistosoma japonicum | reverse complement strand
CTCAAGAACAACATTCTAATCAAACTTATTTTATATGAGATTGAACAGTAACTGATAAAATTCAAGTATTGACCTGTTCAAGAAGTTTGTCATGAATGGACCGTGATACTTAAACATCTTTACTCCTAGTTGTCTTTAAGTTCAGGAATATTATATTATTTTGCAATTAATGCTCAAGTTTAGATGAATTGAATTGAAATAATTAAGCAGTTGTGAATAATGTGTCAGCGAATATTGACCTAGTGGACTGCCCATGGCTTCACCTTCTGTCTGTCGGTGGTATTTCCGATTAAACTGGAACAGCGATTTTTTTTGAATACCAACAATAGTTCTTCTAATCTCTTAGGGAAATTAGTCATATCAGGGTAACTACACATATCAATAGTTTCTTCTAGCTGGACATCAGTAAATAATGATTTAGCATCAAAGAAGACTATGTATTTTCTATCTAAGTTGATGTTATCTATGTAACGCTAGTTTGATTATTAAGGGTTCAATCAATTGAGCATGCCACCGAGCGAGGTTATGGCACAACGAGTTACTCAATGCTGTGCTCTAGATGAATATCCGTTTAGTGAATTATAGGTAGGTCATACAACTTTGGTAGGTGGGTGCCTCTAGGTTTTAAGCATTCGCTAGTTATTTCATCCAATAATTTCTCTCTCAGAAGTTGATTAGTCTTTGTTTCAGTTTGTGTCATAACCCTGTTTTGACCATCTATGATGAAATGCTTATTGCCATCCAACAATTTAGGAATTCTAGATAGATGATCTTGTTTGCTCAAAACCACAATGCCAGAACCTTTATCAAGTCTTCACAGGACTATTTCATTGTTGTTCAACAACTCACTAAAAACATCTATGTGCTCTTTTTATAAGGAACATAGTGGAACAAAAACTATCAGACATCATCTTAATATATGAGATTCTCTTATTCAGCATGCTGCCAAGTAATTGAAAAACATTCGGAATCCACACCATCATCAATTCAGATATCCTCTACACAATACTCATTTTGTGCAGTGAAAAATGAGAAGCCAATTAATAAGGCATATTTAAATTGTTTTAAGTGTAAATGTCTTCAACCATGAGTCGGCTTTGTGTATTTGCAATTTTATCAAAAGTGAGTCATACTTCGGTACCCGTATATTTTTTTGTTTTTAGCATCTAATAATGATAGTTCAGAAAATATTCTGATTTCAAAAAATTCTATAGCGCAAACACGAGTACAGCTTGAACAAAGTAATTGAATTAAGCTCTACACCACTTACGTGATAAACATTGTGCTTTGAATTAGATTAATTAATTACAGGTGGTTTAATAAATTCATTGATAGATAAGTGGCACAATATTCACTATTTAAATGGACAACATGCACGAATTGACATCATTCTTGGAGAAAACTAACCAAAAATTTGTGCGACAAAATAAGTCAAACATCATTGAAAAATAATGCATTTCCAGTAATATATATAATACTACTTTATTAACAAAGCATACTTCGAACATTCAGTGTTTTGTAAAAACGAGACTACAACAAACAATAAACCGAAGTCATAAGATCGTTGGAAGTCAAATCGAACAATTCAAAAGTAAGAAGACTAAAAATAACCAACGAAATATCAAGGATTTTCTGTCTTGAAAATATATAGCGAATTCAAAAGTTTTGAAAATTGACTTAGGTTGAAAGGAAATAAATTAATGTCACTACTTACTTCGTATGTGCAACCCTTGGGTCGTAGACACACTTCCAAAGCCCATCAACAAAATAAATCAAAGGTATTGAGTAGTGAGATAACTCTAATTTTATGAACTATGCAGCTGTTGCTAGAATTAATGTTCAATAAAACGTGCTTGAGTCACTGAAAAAACAAAATACACTAGTTGACATTTTAAAAAGCATAAGAATAGAACACATAGCGAGCGTTTTATTCTATTATTACTAAGTGAGAAAACTCAAACACTTGCACACATATAATTTGTTCGTTCGCGTTTCCCTGTTGTGAAGCAAAAAAATGAGATACATGGGAAGCTTAATGGTATTCTTAAGAAAGCCAGGTAGGCAGATTAGTTATATGTGACTTCCAGCTACGTGGGCTAGATGAAGCTGGAAGACAGGTTTTTATTTAGTATCCCAACTCAGAGAAAAGATAACAGAGATTGTCTGCTACAAACCAGTTTTGATATCATAACATCTTGAAGCACAAAGGAGAACATTATTCGACATGATAACCTATACTATGAACTCAACAAAGGAATGTAAGCACTACCTTTAAAAGTTGGATGCATTAAATGAAAGACAGGCTTAGACTCCCATCATACTCTGTTGGTTTAACCAATTAGACGAGTAATTTTATAAGATCCAATGACGTCAATATTCGCTTTTATTGATAATACTAATGTAGATCAGTCAGTTATGAAGGGTTTAGGACCTTGCGTCAGTTCAAGTTACCATACCCGACCACCAAAAGAAGCGGAATAAGCTATAACACTGAATTTCGGTAATCTTGTTCACCAACATTACTATTTAATAACTAATTCATTGGGCAGACGTAAGCATAAGTTGAAAGTTGATCAATAACTACACACACCTTAAAGTTTACTAAAATAACAAGATTATCGCTAATGGGAATAGACATTTCGGGAAGCACTTAAAATATATTTCCTATTAATTCAAAAGTCAACATTAGTTAATAGAAATTGTCCTCGATGAGATCGAACATAGAAACAACAGACTATGTCAACATCCAAACTAAGTTCGCGAAACTAAATAACTAGATAGTATCACAGTAAGTATTCGAGCAGACAATTGTTTTCCATAAATTCATCTTCAGGCTCTTACAGTTATAAATTCACTGAAATTGTATTAGAAGCCAAATTAAGGCATATACTTACAAGATAAATAAAGCGCACACACTCAGAAAGTAAAGGACGGGTGCCTTAATATGTTTACCGATTTAACTGCTCATGTAGGACTAGTTACGTCGACTATGCTCCGAAGTCTTTGTCTTTACAGGCTCGTGAGCACGTACTGGCATGGTTGGAAAGAGGGACAACTAAACCCATTAATAGCGCTATACCGTCACACATGAATATAAAAGTCGAAACAAAGGAAGTATCCTCAGCTTGGCACCAGGCTCCGATTATACTGTCACAAGGAGCACGATTATGGCCACCAAATATAATTGAAACTATTAGAAACAACTCCAGAAAACCAAGTTTACGCATTTAAAAATTTGTTCAGCACAACTCACGTATCTGACTGTTGTGAAATCTCATAATACGTACATCTCTTTTGTTTATCACTAAGCTGACCCATTTTTAATTGCATGCTTATTTTCCGCAGATGATACCAATCCATTATCATCATTATTACCTTGACAACATCGGTCTTAATCAACACGAATTTCGCACATCATCATAATAACCCAGACAACAATCCCACATTACGCTAACATATCTGTTTTATTATTCCTATTATGATAGCCAAACGAACATTTCGTTCATTACATTAGTGTGTGATTTTTCTTGTCGTATTATTGAAGGCAGCTCGACACCTTACGACAATTATTAACCTATCTCTCTCATTAAATGACTTGTCGAATTCACAACCGACAAAGTTTAGATATTTTTAAGTAGTAGCTTATGTAAAAATTCACCAACTATTTATGCAACTCATTCCTTATTTTAGTCATTGTAACACAATTTTCATGGATTTATATAACTGCAATGGCCTGACGATGAAGTTATTCGAAACAACTACTCGCTTAAACATTTCTCATTTATAATGATTCTGCCACGATTTTTAAAGCATTCTAATAATCGCATGTGATTATTTTCGACTTAATTGTACTGAAGTTTGATGGAACAGCATGAAGTATAGACACTGTAATGCAGTTAGCGCCTAACAAAGAAATAAGATTTTAAAAAAAATACCAACTACAATATCTTAATAGTGGCTCAACGAAAGAAATTTATCGATGAGATCTAAGGGTTTTGGACGGAATGCTTAGCAATGATGGATTCAAACTGATGCAGTCGTAATCTTGGAAGCACATGAGCAAAGCATTCAATCACTTTCCCATCAATTTGTAGAGGAGCTTAACTTCGTACACTGAAATGACAAATTATGTATACAACCACTGCCATGAGTTTCACTGAAAATTCGCGGAATTCACTTAGCATTATGCTACAAGTTTTGTCACCTTAGAAGCAGCACACATATATGTACAGATTTACATTTTGTCACTAAATAACTTGACCAGTAAGAAATTTATAGAACATATATTATTTGCAGTTCTAATAAATGAATAGTATATATATATATATATATATATATATATATATATATGGCAACTTAGCAACGCCAAGTAAAACAGACAACAATGAAGAGGCTCGTTCGGAATAAACAAATAGACTGTACATCTAAATAACGCATATTATGAATTCAGTAAACTGGTAGGCGAGGTATATAGGTGAGCAGCAAGCCGGCAGAATAAGTAAGCGAACACATGTGTGTTTTAAATAAGTAGGTAGAATACGTATCAAGAGACAATCGATCAGTGTGCGCAGAAAAAAGTTAGCGTATGTAATAGGTAGTGCAAAAAGAAGTGCAGAAACATCAAGAAGAAACTAATCCCTAAGTGGACACAGCCATGAATCTATTTGAAAAACAATATGTTTTACTTAAATAGACGCTATTTAGCTGAAGGAGATTTATAATAGTAAATACATCGGAGTTAGAGGACAGATGTCATTAAACATGTACAATCGATGCAGGATGTTTACAAAAAACGTTGAACTTCTAAAAAGCAAGAAATTCATATTTGTGGAACTGGTTATTAAATGGGGAGATACAAAGAGCCTATAAAATGAAAGCAAGGGTAAGGAAAAAAAAGAAGTTAATATGCAATACCCCTTTTCTCCAAATTCCTTATATAAACAAGACTAAGGATAAACATATATATTCATATGTGAAAACGGGAACTAGATTGCTTAAGAAAATGGAATTAGGAAAGCAGTATAATCATAAAAGACAAAGGTAACCTAGTAATAAGTGGGAAATGGCTTTAGGGGAACAGAAAAGAATGTACGCAAGTGTCATAGGAGGAAAATAAAGCTAAAGTAGTGCACCGAAAATAAACGCTGATGATACTATATTTATAGGAGGACATGAAAGGGAACTAATGAGCTCTAAGAAAATATTATATTTGTGTCTGTGTTTTAGAGTAAATAATGTGCAACTTCAAATATCCAAAGAAGCAAACAAATCAACCATTTCCAGTTGATAAAAGTGATCAACTGATGTTGATGGATAATTATTCAGTGATATAGCCAAAATTTTCAATATGTTGCTTACGGAAGAGATCGATTGAAAGTGTTTTGTTGACAAGGAGCTATATTGCTAGTTGACTGGATTGTTATAGGATGTGAAAGAATGACAGCAGGTAGACATGGAGACATAATAGTTGGTGTAGGACCGGATAAGAATGGAGTAGAGCCCAAAGATCTTGCTGCAGAGTTAGACGGTTGTACAGATTGGATGGGTTGGAAACCAAAGTGGCTAGAGACTGAAACATTGTTGGAAAATTGCATAGACGGTGCAGATCGAGCTATTGGATGAGGGAAACAATGAAACTCACTGGTGTTGTTTGCATGTGTTGTTATCACAGTTGCAGTAGATAGAATAGGCAGACTGAGAGTCGATCGATCAGTAAGATCCGTATGTTGATCAAATGAACTTCGTTGAACCCAGTTGACAGATCGAGTTGTTGTTTGGGATCTTATAGAATGCGGGTTACGATCCTGAACAAAAAGTATAGGAACTTCATTATTTATTACGGAGGGTCCAGGAGTTAATAACGAGACATTAAGCTGTGAATGGGATACGGGTTGGTTGTAATTAAGAACAGCGGGAACAGCTGTGCGTGATGAGCAAGAAACGGAATTAGCAGACGATGGGATAGCTACCTTGGAAGAAACTGATTTTACAACTTGGAGTAGGGGTGTGCGTTCGTTGTTGGCTTCCAATGCCTTAGATTGAGAAATTAGAATATTGAGTGGAAATGATGGTCCATTAGATGCAGATACATTAATTGATTTTGAATAAACTAGAGACCGAGGAATTTGTAACTCCGAAGATTTTATTACTTTCGAAAGTGAACCATCACTGCATTGGGTCACATAAAAGTTGTTAGACCGATACGGATCAACAAATGACGTACTACACGGGGTAGAATTTTTCTCTGTAACACGTGTCGATGGTAAAACATCGTTTAAAACAACGGGTGTAGAAATAGTTATAGGTGGGTTTTCTATAGTTCGTGTACTTGGAGTTGTCACAAGGCACAGATTACTGCTCCAAGACGTTAGGTTAGCATGTGAGACAGAAACTGAAGTTTGTGCTGAAACAGGAGGTATGACTTCAGATGAACAGGTTGCAGGTGCTCTGCACAAAATCATTTGGGATTTGTTTGCACCAGGAATAAGCAAAAACTGTTGTTGAGTGATTGTAGCTTTTGGATTTAGACTCTGAAGAAATGCAACGGCCTCAGACAAATTATCGCCATCGACAAAGAATGCGCGGGTTGTTGTGGAGGAACGATTTTCGCGTGAGTTAGAAGTAAGCAATTTGGTAACACTAGAAACAGATGTTAAAGGGCTGATAGAGATAGCATCAAGAGTTGGGAACGATTTGATCGCTGCCTGCATTGAGCATGCAACAGATTCCATTGGAGTAGAAACAATTTGACAAACTGACTTAGATGGTATTACAGCTTCTGAGACCCCGGAACTTGTGCTACTCACAAAACAGCTACTACCTGAAACAGGATGGTTTAAGATTTGTGCAAAGTGTGGATCAGAAAAGCTAGGTCGAACGTTGGGGAGTATTGAGTACTTACTGGTGAGCATTTGAGATGAGCTTGAACCAAAAGACACTGTTGGGCTTACTTGAGACGTATGAAAAGGTGCCGAAGAGCTGGAACATGGTCCTAAAGATGAAATAGAATGACCTAGTTGATGTAAGCAATTTGTAAAATTCTGTTCAGATAGATGATTAGAAGGTGTAGGAGGTGCGGATACACTCTGTTCGAATCGATGTGTTTGAGAGGGGTGTACAGGACTAGATGACTGTGAAGAAAGTGAATGTTGTAGAATAATATTTGCATTTGAATTAGATACATGTGGAGAAGATGGATACGACTGTGCGAAACAATTTGAGTAGTAAGTATAGCTATCAAGGTTGTTGTTAGCAGCTCCACTTTCTGTAGAAGTGTTGCTTATGGGAAGTAATGGAGACATAACATTAACACTCGGAGCAGAGTGTGGGGAGTACGGACTCCCAGATGCTACAGTAGATGCAGTTAACTCTGGAATTTCATTAGGCAGAGATGACATATTAACAGAATGGGTATTTCTGTCGTTCACTGGTGAAGACATAGGAGTTCCGAGTGGAGGAGAGGAAACAGACGGTGAATGTTTACATTCAACCTCGCTAGATGAAATGAAATTGATGGGAGTGGAATAGCTGCGAGTCTGGAAGTAACCACTTGAACCACTCGAAGGATGTGGAGTCATACTACCCGGTAAACCATGAAAACGTTGACCAATTATACCACGTTCGGACTCCTTTAGCAAACGTTTAGCCCGCAATTTTTCTCTCATAGCAGCCAAAGTTTTCGTTTGTCGAGGTGGAGGCATAGAAAGTGATCCACTAGAACTATTGAAAGTAGAAGAACGTGATGGTCGTGCAGAACGCAAAGAACTACTGGTGTTGTTTTGTCTGCTAGAAGAGGGATTTACTAGCTTTGAATCCAGCGAAAGTCGGCGTGTAGGAGTCTGAAAATATTTAAGAACATACACAACATTGTACCAATTGAGGAAGGAGTATTTCAAATCAATAGGAAAAGATGTAAATATACAATTGTCTTATGAATGATTTAGACTAATTGCTATGAATAGGTGAAATATGGAGAAAATATGAAATTCAGTGAATTACTAATACTTATCAGACAGATGTTTCATGGAAGAATCATACAATTTCACTTATATGCTATATTTTGACTTTTAACCATTGTCATGACTTCTATCGAACGAAGATAATAGTCAGTTAATTAACAATCGGTGTAATTTGTAGCAAAGATGACACAATTACTTACCTAGTAAGATTTATAAACTGTGATACGATATGGCTCTGTATTTAGATTGTCTTATGAAGTGAGTTGTGAATAAAAATATGAAAGAAGTAATTCATATCATTGGCTTGACCTTCTGTTAGTTTGACTAGAGGTTTAGGAAAGTGGAAATTCCTATGGTCATGCAGATTGTGTAGAAAACACAATACATGAGTAGATCACACAAAATATATAAAATTGAGACAAATTTGGTAGCTTTACTTCAAAATCGCAAAAATACATTTAATATCAATTTCAGTGTTACAAAAGTTAGATCGATTTTGAGACAGAATAACGATATAATTAATGTGTTCCTAATATTTTTGGAATTTGGTGAAAGTGGCGTGAGTAAATGAGTCAACCGTCACTCATCAGTTAAAGAAGTATACAACCTTTGTAATCAGTTAACATAAGTTCGAGTGTACTACGCAGGAGTTCACTGTCTCGATATATGAAATGGAAACATAGGTTATTAAAATAGAAGATATGCGTAGACTCCAGAAATCTGCTAAATATCGCCCGTGTAACATAAAATGAACGAATAAGCAATAGTGTTTTTAGACATAAAGTACTAGGAAAACATGAGAAATTAGTCGAAAAGGTCACAAACCTTCAACTGAGATGGTTGGGACACGTGTTGCATATGCCCGACTACTGTCTGCTTCGATATTGGCTGGGGTATGGGTGAGTTAAAAGAAAGTTAGTTCAAGTCAAACCAAAACATGGCATTAGTAAATGCTGTCTTTGAATGCTGGTCTAAGCCATGTTTGTAGATGTAGACTATGTGGTTAGGGTTTAGGTTATAATTATGATTAGTGTCTGAAGACACTGGGTGATATGGCTCAGAGTCAGTCGCAGTGGCGCATCTACATTCACTCTTTATGTTTTTCCAGATCTTATGTTCCACTATTCTTTCATACATGCATTTGCTTCATTATTTTCAATTGAATTATACTGTCATGCTACGGCAGATTGGAACTAAGCGTATACGCATCGGGTTCTACGTTGTTCACGACTGATTGAACCAGTTATCACGAAGGAATTTTAAAGGTGATTTAAGCAAATATATGTTATCGGTAAATCCCCATCAGGCTTTATAATTACATATGTAAATGTTTAATCAAAAAAAGGGTTGAGTGATTGTGATTAATAGAACCATACTGCATATGTCAATGAGTGACATATATTTGTAATATTTCAATGAGTAGAAATTAAATTTTCTAACGTTTCGCGGCTTAGTACATGTCACTTCTTTATAGAAAATCAATATCCGAATTGAATTAACAAAAGATTTGTCCCATTGTATTATTTAATCTTGTGTTAACTCAATTCGTTTATTGATTTTCTCTGAAAAAGTGATTTGTACTAAGCCGCAAAACGTCAGAAATTTTAATTTTCACTTATTGGAAAATTACAAATACATATCACTCATTTTTAGAAATAACCTATCCAATGCTCAATTTATTTGAAATTATCAAATCTAATCTTAATAATGATACACATACTGCATATATGTATGAACTGGTAAATAGAATTTGTGAAAAAAATTTTAAGTCATGGAGATGCATATATAGTTTTCTAGAAGTTTGTGTATGTGAATGGGTTAGAAAAATGAAAAACGATGACATCATTAAGAAAGACCATATAGGATCATATACATAAAATGACACAGCAAGCCCATTGACGCTTTCTCTAACGATGTCCAAGGTGGTTAAGTAAAGGGAAAAACAAGTCTACTAGTGGCTCAATATTGTTTAAGAAAACACAGAGCACAATATCGACAAGAACATTGCTTCAGTATAATACACCGAGTGCCAAATAATTTCTTCAGGTTTGTGCGCCTTTGGCTACTAAGCTGAGACAATAGCTATTAAAACTTACTGACTAAAACTAAGTATACAAAAATCCTTTGTTTGGTCTCTTTCCCTCCCATGGCCTTAACCACCCACGGGGTGACAACAATAATATTTTCGTATATGTACTTCTATTAGTTGACTGTATTTATACTATATTATCATTTTGCTATCATTTTTATTGATGGTCTCGTTCAACACACTGTTTAGATAGTTCATTAATAATCTCTTTTCATTCCACTGACTAAATATTTCCATTTGTAATTCTAAAACCTGACGAGAATCTTAATTTATCATGCCGGGAATTTTCACTGTTAAGAATGAAGGAATTTCTGAGACAAATACCCACTGTATGTCATAAAATAACTGAAAACAACTTGTCTTATGCTATTAGGCTTCTATTTGCCACAACATACAAAACAACGTGGTGTCTGATTAAGCTACGTGAGCTAGATGTTTGACAGAGTACATTCGAAAGTCATATATTACCATGAAATCAAAACTTGCTCGCTTAAAAAAAATTACAATAACATACTGTAGGAATTACTAACAGAAAATAGAACTCACTGTCTTTGTGACTGAAGAATCTATCAGTCTGAGGCAGTCGGAATCCACAAAGTTTTCACAAAGTTTTAGACCTTTCTTTGAATCTCCTGCAGATGAGGATGAAACTAAGGTCCCGTTATATGCAGGATTGAATGGAAGAGAACGATCACCACGATTTCCATCAGATACATGACACACAGAGTCTGAGAATTCACTACTTCCCAGATCGGCCGGATATTTGACTGAACTGCGTATGTCACTATCTAAAGCATAGTCCAGAGGGGAAGAAAAGAGCTCAGAGACGTCCGAAGATGACGTTTTATTTCGCATGTTATCTTCGAAGCCAACGTCAGTGGACTCTGTGGAACATTCTGACTTTTTCAATTTCTCCCCTGATTGTCCTGGAGATGAAGAGCAGACCATCATAGATTCAGCATTACTATCACTTCGCAACTGTGAAGGTTTTGTACTGCGACTTCTTTTGAAGTAAGAATTATTGCCAGACATACAAGACACAGAAACTTCTAAAGAGGTAAGAGAATTATCTACTGACGCCGAGTTAGCAAAAAGTGATTTATGATGAAGAGAATCATTGTTGGTTTTATTATGATCAGGATTCTTTGGTTTCGGTCGTGAAGAACGACGTGAGCTTGTTGAACCAGGCTTCAGAAAAAAATAATGAAAACGAGATAACTAGTTATGAAAATGAGCGAAAATAGGAAGAATGCGACTCACAAGCACCAAGAAGTAAACGAAAGATACAAGTTTATTTTCAACTTAAGGGAAATTTAGTATAAAACCGAAAGGCGGCCATCAATCATAAAACTACCCGTTCTAGAAACCGATTTCTCAAACGGTGTTTGGGTTATAAGTATAGAGATCAAACACTGTTTACAAACAGTAGTATATGCTAGTCAGTCGGTAAAGTTACTTTACAATACTAGTCGAAATCACGAAAACAATAACGTACATCATGAAAGAACGAACGAACGAACGAAGACGAACGAACGAAAGAACGAACGAAGAACGAACGAACGAACGAACGAACGAAACGAACGAACAAACGAACGAACGAACGAACGAACGACGAACGAACGAACGAACGAACGAACGAAGAACGAACGAACGAACGAACGAAACGAACGAACGAACGAACGAACGAACGAACACGAACGAACGAACGAACTAACGAAACGAACGAACGAACGAAACGAACGAACGAACGAACGAACGAACGAACGAACTAACGAACGAACGAACGAACGACAAAACGAAAACGAACGAACGAACGAAGAAAAACAACGAACGAACGAACGAAACGAAGAACGAACGAACGAAACGAACGAACGAACTAAACGAACGAACGAACGAACGAACGAACGAACGAACGAACGAACGAACGAACGAACGAAACTAACGAACGAACGAACGAACGAACGAACTAACGAACGAACGAAACGAAGAACGAACGAAAGACGAACGAACGAACTAACGAACGAACGAACGAACGAACGAACTAACGAACTAAGAACGAAAACGAACGAACGAACGAACGAACGAACGAACGAACGAACGAAAACGAACGAAAAACTAACGAACGAACGAACAACGAACGAACTAACTAACTAACTACTACGAACAAAACTAACTAACGAAACTACTAACTAACTAACTAACGAACGACTAACGAACTAACGAACTAACTAACTAACTAACTAACTAACAACTAACTAACTAACTAAACTAACTACTACTAACTATATATATATATATATATATAATTATATATATGGGTTGCTTGTAAGAAACCGTGAAAATTAGGTTGCCTTAAACTGGAACTTAGAAGAATCCTAAGGAGATAATACTTGTAAGTGAATGAAAGCACTCTGTAATCAAATTTAATGACAACCCAATGGTGTACTTTCAAATCGCACATAAAATGTCCTCATTCAGTGACAATTTTGACCAATTGAAAATGTCTTCATATTTTCAACAAATTATCATATTGTTTTCATAAAGGTGATGATTGGAGATTCTGTTGTAACGAACTTTTAAATTTCAGATGAAATAAGTGCCTTAAAAAACTTGAACTTCGTGTTTAACGCCATGAAAATAAAAACACGAACTGGTAAACGTTCAAAGCTGTTAAAATGATGTTATGATATGGTTTGTTGAATCAATTAGAGTATCGCAGGTTGAAAGCATCAATCCTACTATAAGACGATCGCCTAATATAAAAACCGAAGAACTCCACAAGTTGAAAACAAACTTCACAAGCAAATGGTCGAATTCCAGTCATAAAATATCTTCACCAAGACGTTGAGAAGTAAAATGATAATCTAGAATTGATGGGGGATACTAGTTGATAAACTAAATTAATTGCGTTTATTACTTTTAGTTGTTCGAAAATTCCCATATTTATTAAACCGAAAATTCTTGGACGAAGATAATAATTTTTTGATAAATTCACCTTAGATTCTACATTGAGTCCAAAATTAATGATATCAAGAACAGCCAAGTTTGAGATAAATGGTTTATTTAAACAAAAGACTACTGCATATGAATTTAGAATGCTTTGGAAATTAAGATTGCTGATGTTGAAATAATAATAATAATAATAATAATAATAATAATAATAATAATAATAATAATAATAATAATAATGGCGATGACAGTAATGGTAATATTAACAGTAATAATAGCAATAATAGTTATAATAGTTGTCATGATGATAATAATAATAATGGCAATAATGATAAGTAATAATAATAATAACAAAAATGACAACAGTAATATCAGTAATAATAATAGTGAAATGTTTAACTTGCATAAGTTTATACGGCAGTTGGAATAATAGGAATGTCGATAACGCATGTTCCTTTAGGTCCTACCATGCCAAGCAGGTCTGTTGGAAAGCAATAAGACTAAAGGCAGTAACCTAAGATCTGAAGGCGAAGTCATACTGCTGACTGCAGAAAGGTATGACAGCAGTAAGGTGTTTCCCTCAGATAACCAGCATCTGCAGCGATGCTGCCTTCTTAACGGAAGGGGTTAGAAAAGGCTGACCCTAAAAATGTCACACCTCATTTTACTCCACGGATTTCCGTCTCCGGCAGTAAGGCCTTCTAAAGAACTGAGCTGTTACTTCGAAAACTTCCCATAACAAGGTCGTGTGTGATCGACCTCAAGCAGCTGTCCCTTGGGCTCTGCGATCGCACTCCCAGGTCACTATGACCAATACTAACCTAGTTTTCTTGTCAGGTACCTCAAGAAGTAGTATCCTTCCATGGTGTGGGCAGCCAGGAAGTGACAATTGCCCTCATACCTTTAACAGCACACGAAATCATCTTGTTCGAGGTCAAATTCCGCCATCAACTCCTAATAACTCTCTTATCCCCATGCCTAATCCTTATAGCATAACTTTATCACCTCGTGCCTCTAATGCTAATGGTTTGAGTTCACGAAAAGTTACTCTTGGTCTACTGAAACCTTGCACTAAACTATATATCGGAGCTTTCAACGTTTGAACCTTATGCCAAATAGGACAAGAGGCTTCCTTAGCCATGAATCTAGAATCTCAATTCATAGATGTCTGCTGCATCTCTAAAACGCGTATACAGGATCCAAGCATAGTCATTCGCTTGACCTCACCTTGTGAAAACAAAGAAACAATCCGGTTCACTCTTCGTGTTTCCGGAGACCCCACTGCTGCCACTCGAGGTCTTGTTGGTGTAAGTAAAGTGCTAAATTCAAAAGCTTAACAAGCTTTCCTCGACTGGATTTCAATAAACAGTCGCTTGTGCGCTGCTCATCTAAAAGAAACGGTAAGGACTCGGAAAGATAAGGGCACACGCCACTGCCTCTTTGTTATCTCTACCTACGACCCTACTGATGGCAGCTCAGATGAAGTAAAAGATGAATTTTACAGAAAGCTTTCCGAACTCCTTCGCAAAGCTAAGCGCACTGATGTAGTGATAGTGGTTGGTGATTTTAATGCCCAAGCAGGTAAACTAAACAAAACCGAAAGGCACATAGGTGGGTCCTATGGTCTTGAAGCTCAACGAACAGATAACGGCGACCTGTTACTACAACTATGTTCAGATAACTGTCTATTTCTAGCAAGCATCAACTTTAAGCATAAGGAAAGACATCAGTTGACATAGCGACCTCCACAACCAACTCAACGGTGGACTAAAATAGACCACATTGCCATCAGCCACCGTTGGAAAGGCTTGATAGAAGACTGCTGCTCATTTTACAGTACATGTTTAGACTCAGATCATACCTTAGTACGAGCGCGTATTAGTCTGCATCTCGCTGAACGTGAAAGATCCACGACAAGGATTCCCCCCAGAGTTCAACTCAATGATAAAAAGGTCAAGAATACATTTCAAGAACAACTAGAAAACCAATTAGTCAACTGCGTAAACTGTAACCATCCCTAGTTAGCTTTGAATGATATCCAAAAAGCTGTTGAAACAGCAGTAATATCCACTAGTAAACTAAACCAAAAGGTTAAGAAAACCCAGTGGATTTCAACTGCATCTACTGAACTGATAGATGCTCGGCAACACATCCCGTCTGGTTTTGAACACGATGAGGAACGAAGACAACTTAAACACAAGCTGGTTAAAAGCTCACGCAATGATCGTGAGCAGTGGTGAGTGGCGAAAGCTAAAGAGATGAGAAAGGCAGAGGTAATAGGTAACAGTAGGCAACTGTTCAGACTTATCAAGGAAATGGGTACTAAAAATTCTACTGTAAGTGAAACTATCAGAGAAAAAGATGGGTCCACTATTCACTGTCAATCCAGAAGATTAGACGGACGGGCAGAACACTTTGGGGAACAGTTCAAATGGCCCTCGGCGTCATCCCTGTTGCCTACCATCCCCAAACAGACAGACAGACAGATACAACGCAGAACTTCGTACGTACGTACATCAGTTCAGGTTGCCATACCACATCAGCACAGAGACGCAACTGTCAGTTCAAATCCAAGAGTGATAGCGATAGTAGAAGTATTAGCAGTAATGCAGAAAATTAGGGAGCGAAGATATGATTCGAAAAGTATAATTCAGTAAGATAAATTTGAAAGGAGAAAGATAGAGAATTCAGAAGGTTAGAGAGAGAGAGAGAACACAAAGAGTGGATGCACCTGCGCCATCGCAAATGATTCTGAGCCATGTCGTTCAAGGTCTCTAACCATTGGTGACTTTCGTCTCGCGGACCCCAACCACGCAGCCTACATCTACCAACATGACTTAGTCTGCTTGTCAGTGACTTCATCGATTTCTGCCATGTTTTAGTTTGGCCGCCTCTAGCTTTCTTCCAACCTATTCTTACGCCGCAAAACATAGCTCGTCGAGACAGTCGATAGTTAGACATGCGTAACACATGTCCCAACCACCTCAACTGATGAAGTTTCAATACCTCATCTATTGACTTGCCATCCTTTCCTAGAACCCGTTTCCTAACGACAGCATTGCTCACTTGGTTGTCCCACGATACTCGAGGAATGTTTCGGAGACACCTATGATCGAAGACCAGTAACCTACGAATGTCCTATACTCTTAACGGCCATGTTTCGCTACCGTATAGTAGGACAGAGCGAACTGCTGCACGGTACACTCGTCCTTTGGTTAGCAAGCGGATATCTCGCCTGCGCCATAAGTGACGCAACTTAGCAAAAGCCAATCGAACTTTCTGTATCCGTGCTGAGATTTCGTCAGTCACCAGGCCATCAGCACTGATGAGACTCCCCAGATACGCGAAGCGGTCTACACGCTCGACTACTTCACTCCCTATCACTAGTTCAAGTGCCGATGCAACCCAATCCTGAAGCAACATTTCGCATTTCGAGGAGGAAAACCGCATCCCGAACATGCTTGCATTGTTGCTCAGGGTAGTCAGAAGACTCTGCATTTTGTCAGCGTCTTCACCAAATAAGACTATGTCATCAGCATACTCTAAGTCAGTAAGTGAGGCTCCTGGTAGAAAGTCAACTCCTGAAAAGTCAGATGAAGATAAGGTTATATCGAGGAGCATGTCTATGACAAAATTAAACAAGAATGGGGAAAGTGGACATCCCTGACGGACAACACTTGAAGTGAGGAATTCCGATGACAGTTCGCCATAAGCTCTCACTCGACCTGTAGTTTTAGAGTAGAGAGCTTGTATAAGGTTAATGTACTTCTTTGGTACACCTTTCAATGACAGACACTGCCACAGAACCTCACGAACAACAGAGTCGAATGCCGCCTTTAGGTCCAGGAAGACAACTATTGTAGAACGCCTAAATGTGTGTCTGTGTTCCAGGACCTGTCGCAGTGTGAAGATGTGGTCTAAACAGCCACGTTCAGGTCTGAATCCAGCCTGGTTTTCTCTAGTCTGCTCTTCACGAGCTCTAGTTAGGCGACTAAGTATAATCGAGGCTAACAATTTAGAAACTATATTAGTCAGACTGATTCCCCTGTGATTGTCACAAAAAGACTTTTGTCCTTTCTTATAAATTGGGACAATCAGGGATTGAGACCAGTCAGATGGCATTACGCCCAGTTCCCAGATTCTACCTAAGATTTCAGTCAATCTAGCTGCTACAACTGGACCACCATCCTTAAAAATTTCAGGGGTAAGCCTATCAGGACCTGCTGCTCTACCTCGCTTCAGATTTCCTATAGCCTTCTCAACTTCATAAAGACTAGGAGGAGTTAAGTCGATTTGCCATTCAGGATGACTGGGGATCGTGGGCAACCGAAGTGTGGCTGAAGGCCAGTTGAACTGATCCCTAAAGTGTTCTGCCCATCGGTCCAATCTCCTGGACTGAGAATGAATTATAATCCCATCCTTTTCCGAGATAGTCTCACTGACATTCGGATTCCTAATACCAGTTTCCTTGATAAGTCGAAAAAGTTGCCTACTGTTACCTATCGCCGCTGCCTTTTCCATCGTTTTTGCTTTCGCCACCCACCACTGTTCACGGTCGTTGCGTAGGCTTTTTACCAGCCTGCGCTTAAGCTCACTTCGCTCTTCATCATGTTCAGAGCCAGGTGGGATGAGTTTACGAGCAACCATCAGTTCGGTGGATGCTACTGAAACCCACGGCTTCATCCTAGCCTTATGATTTACCTTACTAGCAGATATCACTGCTGTTTCCACAGCCTTTTGAT
>CM046069.1:46641857-46901607 GCA_025215515.1 Schistosoma japonicum | reverse complement strand
TCCCAATGTTGATGTTCACAGTGGGATTCGAACTCAGTCCGGTTCGTGTCATACGCCACCGCGTACACCACTAGACTACTGAGTCCAGACAGTCACGTTTGTGCAATGGGCGAATTGGTAGTAGAATGAATTTGTATATTCCCATTGATTTGTTATAGACTGAAACTGGTCAGTCACTGTTGCTATATGTGCATCCTGTGCGGATCGCCTCGATATAGCGATTATTCGTAATTATCATTTAATTTGTATTGTGACTGGCAAGTGGAATCCAGGACGCGCGTTTCGTCCTATTTGGGACTCGTCGGCTGGATGTACCTGCATCCCAATGTTGATGTTCACAGTGGGATTCGAACTCAGTCCGGTTCGTGTCATACGCCACCGCGTACACCACTAGACTACTGAGTCCAGACAGTCACGTTTGTGCAATGGGCGAATTGGTAGTAGAATGAATTTGTATATTCCCATTGATTTGTTATAGACTGAAACTGGTCAGTCACTGTTGCTATATGTGCATCCTGTGCGGATCGCCTCGATATAGCGATTATTCGTAATTATCATTTAATTTGTATTGTGACTGGCAAGTGGAATCCAGGACGCGCGTTTCGTCCTATTTGGGACTCGTCGGCTGGATGTACCTGCATCCCAATGTTGATGTTCACAGTGGGATTCGAACTCAGTCCGGTTCGTGTCATACGCCACCGCGTACACCACTAGACTACTGAGTCCAGACAGTCACGTTTGTGCAATGGGCGAATTGGTAGTAGAATGAATTTGTATATTCCCATTGATTTGTTATAGACTGAAACTGGTCAGTCACTGTTGCTATATGTGCATCCTGTGCGGATCGCCTCGATATAGCGATTATTCGTAATTATCATTTAATTTGTATTGTGACTGGCAAGTGGAATCCAGGACGCGCGTTTCGTCCTATTTGGGACTCGTCGGCTGGATGTACCTGCATCCCAATGTTGATGTTCACAGTGGGATTCGAACTCAGTCCGGTTCGTGTCATACGCCACCGCGTACACCACTAGACTACTGAGTCCAGACAGTCACGTTTGTGCAATGGGCGAATTGGTAGTAGAATGAATTTGTATATTCCCATTGATTTGTTATAGACTGAAACTGGTCAGTCACTGTTGCTATATGTGCATCCTGTGCGGATCGCCTCGATATAGCGATTATTCGTAATTATCATTTAATTTGTATTGTGACTGGCAAGTGGAATCCAGGACGCGCGTTTCGTCCTATTTGGGACTCGTCGGCTGGATGTACCTGCATCCCAATGTTGATGTTCACAGTGGGATTCGAACTCAGTCCGGTTCGTGTCATACGCCACCGCGTACACCACTAGACTACTGAGTCCAGACAGTCACGTTTGTGCAATGGGCGAATTGGTAGTAGAATGAATTTGTATATTCCCATTGATTTGTTATAGACTGAAACTGGTCAGTCACTGTTGCTATATGTGCATCCTGTGCGGATCGCCTCGATATAGCGATTATTCGTAATTATCATTTAATTTGTATTGTGACTGGCAAGTGGAATCCAGGACGCGCGTTTCGTCCTATTTGGGACTCGTCGGCTGGATGTACCTGCATCCCAATGTTGATGTTCACAGTGGGATTCGAACTCAGTCCGGTTCGTGTCATACGCCACCGCGTACACCACTAGACTACTGAGTCCAGACAGTCACGTTTGTGCAATGGGCGAATTGGTAGTAGAATGAATTTGTATATTCCCATTGATTTGTTATAGACTGAAACTGGTCAGTCACTGTTGCTATATGTGCATCCTGTGCGGATCGCCTCGATATAGCGATTATTCGTAATTATCATTTAATTTGTATTGTGACTGGCAAGTGGAATCCAGGACGCGCGTTTCGTCCTATTTGGGACTCGTCGGCTGGATGTACCTGCATCCCAATGTTGATGTTCACAGTGGGATTCGAACTCAGTCCGGTTCGTGTCATACGCCACCGCGTACACCACTAGACTACTGAGTCCAGACAGTCACGTTTGTGCAATGGGCGAATTGGTAGTAGAATGAATTTGTATATTCCCATTGATTTGTTATAGACTGAAACTGGTCAGTCACTGTTGCTATATGTGCATCCTGTGCGGATCGCCTCGATATAGCGATTATTCGTAATTATCATTTAATTTGTATTGTGACTGGCAAGTGGAATCCAGGACGCGCGTTTCGTCCTATTTGGGACTCGTCGGCTGGATGTACCTGCATCCCAATGTTGATGTTCACAGTGGGATTCGAACTCAGTCCGGTTCGTGTCATACGCCACCGCGTACACCACTAGACTACTGAGTCCAGACAGTCACGTTTGTGCAATGGGCGAATTGGTAGTAGAATGAATTTGTATATTCCCATTGATTTGTTATAGACTGAAACTGGTCAGTCACTGTTGCTATATGTGCATCCTGTGCGGATCGCCTCGATATAGCGATTATTCGTAATTATCATTTAATTTGTATTGTGACTGGCAAGTGGAATCCAGGACGCGCGTTTCGTCCTATTTGGGACTCGTCGGCTGGATGTACCTGCATCCCAATGTTGATGTTCACAGTGGGATTCGAACTCAGTCCGGTTCGTGTCATACGCCACCGCGTACACCACTAGACTACTGAGTCCAGACAGTCACGTTTGTGCAATGGGCGAATTGGTAGTAGAATGAATTTGTATATTCCCATTGATTTGTTATAGACTGAAACTGGTCAGTCACTGTTGCTATATGTGCATCCTGTGCGGATCGCCTCGATATAGCGATTATTCGTAATTATCATTTTAATTTGTATTGTGACTGGCAAGTGGAATCCAGGACGCGCGTTTCGTCCTATTTGGGACTCGTCGGCTGGATGTACCTGCATCCCAATGTTGATGTTCACAGTGGGATTCGAACTCAGTCCGGTTCGTGTCATACGCCACCGCGTACACCACTAGACTACTGAGTCCAGACAGTCACGTTTGTGCAATGGGCGAATTGGTAGTAGAATGAATTTGTATATTCCCATTGATTTGTTATAGACTGAAACTGGTCAGTCACTGTTGCTATATGTGCATCCTGTGCGGATCGCCTCGATATAGCGATTATTCGTAATTATCATTTTAATTTGTATTGTGACTGGCAAGTGGAATCCAGGACGCGCGTTTCGTCCTATTTGGGACTCGTCGGCTGGATGTACCTGCATCCCAATGTTGATGTTCACAGTGGGATTCGAACTCAGTCCGGTTCGTGTCATACGCCACCGCGTACACCACTAGACTACTGAGTCCAGACAGTCACGTTTGTGCAATGGGCGAATTGGTAGTAGAATGAATTTGTATATTCCCATTGATTTGTTATAGACTGAAACTGGTCAGTCACTGTTGCTATATGTGCATCCTGTGCGGATCGCCTCGATATAGCGATTATTCGTAATTATCATTTTAATTTGTATTGTGACTGGCAAGTGGAATCCAGGACGCGCGTTTCGTCCTATTTGGGACTCGTCGGCTGGATGTACCTGCATCCCAATGTTGATGTTCACAGTGGGATTCGAACTCAGTCCGGTTCGTGTCATACGCCACCGCGTACACCACTAGACTACTGAGTCCAGACAGTCACGTTTGTGCAATGGGCGAATTGGTAGTAGAATGAATTTGTATATTCCCATTGATTTGTTATAGACTGAAACTGGTCAGTCACTGTTGCTATATGTGCATCCTGTGCGGATCGCCTCGATATAGCGATTATTCGTAATTATCATTTTAATTTGTATTGTGACTGGCAAGTGGAATCCAGGACGCGCGTTTCGTCCTATTTGGGACTCGTCGGCTGGATGTACCTGCATCCCAATGTTGATGTTCACAGTGGGATTCGAACTCAGTCCGGTTCGTGTCATACGCCACCGCGTACACCACTAGACTACTGAGTCCAGACAGTCACGTTTGTGCAATGGGCGAATTGGTAGTAGAATGAATTTGTATATTCCCATTGATTTGTTATAGACTGAAACTGGTCAGTCACTGTTGCTATATGTGCATCCTGTGCGGATCGCCTCGATATAGCGATTATTCGTAATTATCATTTTAATTTGTATTGTGACTGGCAAGTGGAATCCAGGACGCGCGTTTCGTCCTATTTGGGACTCGTCGGCTGGATGTACCTGCATCCCAATGTTGATGTTCACAGTGGGATTCGAACTCAGTCCGGTTCGTGTCATACGCCACCGCGTACACCACTAGACTACTGAGTCCAGACAGTCACGTTTGTGCAATGGGCGAATTGGTAGTAGAATGAATTTGTATATTCCCATTGATTTGTTATAGACTGAAACTGGTCAGTCACTGTTGCTATATGTGCATCCTGTGCGGATCGCCTCGATATAGCGATTATTCGTAATTATCATTTTTAATTTGTATTGTGACTGGCAAGTGGAATCCGCATTTAAGTATAACGACATACATAGACTTACATAAAGACCTATTGTGCTAACACGATGAAATAAATAGACCATGTTCCCATGAATCATCACTGGTGAGGTGCCATAGAAGGATAACGATCATTTTGGAGTATATGCCTAGACTCTTACCACGCTCCAGTACGAGCATGTTTATTTGCATCTTTTTGGTTCACAGAAACTACAAGGAAACCCATTAGAATTGAGCTGTGATGAAAAAGCCATGAACAAATAGAGACCCAATTAGACAATTTGAAAAAACGAGGATCACTACGAAGTAGGTTGGCAAGGTATCGAGGGAGCTGTGAAAACAGCAGTGACATCTATCAGTGACTTGAGACAAAAGGTAAAAATAGGCTTAATAGATTACAGCAACATCTACTAAACTGATAGATTATCGGAAGCTCATGTCACCGGGCTTCCAACAAAATGAGGAGTGAAGGCAACTGAAATTCGAACTGACAGAATCTGAGAAACAATGCTGACCGGTAGTTGGGGACGTAAGCAAAAATAGATGGGGGAAGTGACGGTGAGAGATAAGGGTAGCGGCTTTACAAAATTATTTAAATAAACAAAAGTAAAAAGTTAAATATCAATGCACTTACTTTCAAAAAAGTGCAATCATTGTCTACTTCGATCCAAGACATTTGCAACGACGGGATGAATACCTTAAAGAGTAGTTCAACTGGTTTAAGTAACTCTTCAGCTACACAATACTTCCAAATAATTTGAATAATTGCATTTACACGATTTCAATTATTTAAAAATTCCCATGTTTATCAAAAACAAAGACGTTTGAACAAAGAATATTCTTCTTTTCGATAAATGCTCATCAAGTTCTACATTTATTAGTTCAAAATTAGTCACAAGAATAGTCAGTTCTGAGGCAAGTAAAACACTATTTAGATATCAAGGATAATTGGATGTGAAGTTTTTCTGAATGAGTTATTCATAAAATACGAATGTTAATCTTGAAATAATAATCATTATGTAACTTGTGAAACGTAAACGACAATTGAGATAAACAAGATTCTTAGTCAAATGTATATAGGTATCTCTGTATATGGATGATATAGGAGATGGGGTGGTAGTAAAATACGATTAAATCAAGTGTTTGTAGTCAAAGCCTGAATACTACTTGAAATGAAACCGAATGGGTAAGATTCCAATGAGTAGAAATTAAAATTTCTGACGAATGGGTAAGAGTTTGTAAAATGGAGTGAACGATAATCAAGATTCCTCAAATAGTAACAATAACAATAATAGACATAATTACAATCAGTTCATTTGTTTGATCTTAAAATGTTACAAAAGCAATCAAATTAGGAGAGAAGATTGAGTGATATTCAAATTCATTCTGTGTACCTTGATTATTAATAATGATAATGATAATAATAATAATAATCGTAATAATAATATGGAAATGTACATCTAGAGTGAAAATACATATGCGTTAATCCCATTAAATCGTCGCATGATTAAGGTGGTGATTGGTTTAGTGGATCTTGCGTCGGCCATGGAAGGTGAAGAGGTTGAACGTACTTCTTCTGTATGCACAGGTCTGGCTTCTTGACCCGTATAGCTATCGCCTCTGCCGTTTTAAGGACTTTGAGTCTAACTGATCTTGGCAAATAACTGTTTACACAAAATATTATTCTGAATGACTGATTTATGCTCGCCACATGACCTGTTTGAATTAAATGAGCTAGTATTGAACTGTTAATACTCCTGACAACTCCTTTGGTTAACCAAACCGGAAGGTGCTCCCGAGCACGGAGGAGTAAGTTCCTTGAGCATCTGCCAATGTAACTTGCTCCACAGGAGCAGTTGAACTGATAGATACAAAATGAAGTAGCAAGCTTAGGTAATTTATCCTTCATTCTCGGTATCACCATGGGGCGGGTAGAAAAAACCAGTTGCAGTTTTCCAGCGTTTAAAGTTCTCCGAATGGAGCTGTGTAACCTCAACGTTAGCATTTCACTGGGCGCGTCCCCTCTGAATGCTAGTCTCAGAAAACGCGGCTTTCTTTCTACGGTTTGAATCATCTTCCTATTTGCTTTAGAGATAACATGTTTATTTATAAACTTTATAGGGTAGCCATTCTCCTTCAGGGTTTTATGCAATACTTCCGTTTCTTCGTCAACCGCATCAGGAGAGCATATAGTCATTATTCTATAATGCAATAGATTCCTTTTATGTTGTATAGGTACAAAGCTAAGGAAGTTTGTATATTGTCCTATCCATGTGATTTTCTTGTTTCCTCTTAATGAGTCATCTGTTCTTTATGTGAGCAGTACATCTAGAAATGCTATTTTACCATCACTTACTTCCTCGCATGTGAATTTAATAGCCGGGTGAACCTCGTTAAATTGCCTGAGAATATCAGATCGACTAATATCCTGTTTGCAAAGGACGAATGTGTCATCTACGTATCGGCAGTAGAATGGCAATTTACCAATGAGTTGTGCGAGTGGTCCGTTTTCTAGCTTTGCCAGTAAAATATCGGCTAACATGGGACCCAGTGAAGAGCCCATTGCTACTCCATCCACTTGTCTATATATGTCATTATTCAACATGAACTGTACATTCATTGTACACATCAGTAATAGTTCTTTAAGCGTGTCTATTGGGATGGCGATATCTATTCCGCTTTCTATGACTTGGACGCATATATAGTTAACCGTCTCAATTAGTGGAACATTGGTGAATAAGGATGTGACATCCAGAGATAGCATACATTGCTCTTTGGTGTTCAGTTCCTTGACCATATCTACAAATTGAAATACATCTTTGACGCTGTGTTTAACTATCTTTCTGCAAAGAGGTTTTAGTAGGTGTACCAGCCATTTCGCTACGCTATGATAAGGCGAATTTTGCATATCTAGGATTGGTCTGACTAGAACGCCAGGTTTATGTACCTTTGGTAGACCATTAAATCTTGGTGTGTGTGTTCCTAATGATTTAATCGCTTCATATAAGTTTGATGGGATTAGTTTTTGGTCCTTCAGCCTTTTTAGAGATTTTGTCATGTACTTCTCTATTTTGCTAGTAATATCCAATTATTCTTGATATCTAAATAGTGTTTTACTTGCCTCAGAACTGGCTATTCTTGTGACTAATAATTTTGAACTAATAAATGTAGAACCTGATGAGCATTTATCGAAAAGTAAAAATTAAAATTTCTACTCATTGGAATTTTACAAATATATATCACTCATTTTATAATTTGAATAAGAGATTGACATGAGCTCTGAAGATCATTATGGATCATGATCCCATCTTACTAATTAGGTTGACACACATTTTACATAAAGTTCGGGAGGCCTAACGCTTAAGTAGGGTCGATGAACTGCACCCCCCTAGAAAACTAAGCTAGTTTTAGATCTGTTCAAGGTCGCGTTAATGAGATACTGACCTTTTATCAAGTTTACTTGACAAGGTTCGACGATAATAGAAATTTATGACTCAGTAGACTACGAAGTTTGAAACAGAAACTGCCTCTGCAAGGTGTACCCCAGAAGTAAGTAAACCTTATAAAAGCTCTTTACTCCAGCACAATAAGTCGAGTCAGGGCTTATATGGAAACGTCATCTAAAATTGCACCAGAAAGTGGAGTTCAACTAGGTTACCAACTAATACCACTTTAATTCAGTGGCATCATAAAATTATCACTAGATTTTACAAGCTTCTAAAGTTATACAATAATAATGTACCACTAGGATCAGTGGTTGATTTTAAAAACTCACTGACAATCTATTAAAGTACATATCTAAAATTCAGAAGCCATATGAAAATAATACAACTCATGGTATAAACAATTTATTTGAATCCAGAGGCAAGATCACTAGAACTATATATATATATATGATTGTACAGCTTGATAATGAATTTGATGAAAAAAGAGATCCTTTTGCTGAATACACTTGTTTTATATATGAATGTCTAGCATCTGACGATGATTAAAATTTACAATGCCCATTAGATGTTCTTTAAATTATTTAATGCATTGAACTATGCTTAAATTCTACTGTATTTGTATTTCGAGGAGATCTGTATCAAAAGAAAGATAACGATAAGTCCTTCGGTTTCACCTATCGTAGCTAATTTACATATGGATTATATAGAGAATAATGTGATCATGAAATTCCCGACCGTAGCTGCTACCTTGACGTGATGACTTACTGGGTCATGTTGACTGGAAAGCATTTTCCTCCAGGTCCTACCATGCCAAGCAGGTATGTTGGGAAGCGATAAGACTAAAGGCAATAATTTAAGATCTGAGGGCGAAATCGTACCGCTGACTGCAGCGAGGCATAACAAAAGTGAGATGTTTCCCTCGGATAACCAGAATCTACAGCGATGCTGTCTTGTCACAAAGGAAGGAAGGGTTTAAAAAAGGTCGAACCTTAAAAATGTCACACCTCATATTACTCCACGGATTTCCGTCTCCGGCAATAAGACCTTCTAAAGAACAGAGCTAACACTTCAAAAACTTCACATAACAAGGTCGTGCGTGATTGGCCTCAAGCGGTTGTCCCTTGGGATCTGCGATCGCGCTCCAAGTTCATTCCCGACCGTAGCTGCTACCTTGTCATGGTGGTCGGCCTTGCCTATCGTGATGACCCAACCAAACTATACTGGCTGGAACATATGTTCCTGTAGGTTCTACCATGCTAGGTAGGTCGATTGGAGAACGATGAGACTAAAAGCAGCTACTCAAGGTCTGAGGGCGAAGTCGTACTGCTGACTGCAAAGGGGTGTGACAGCAGTAAGGTGTTTCCCTCGGACAACCAGCATCTGCAGCGATGCTGCCTTCTCACAAGGAAAGAGGGGTTAGAAAAGGTAGACCCTAAAAATGTCACACCTCACTCTACCTCACGGATTCCCGTCTCTGGCGGTAAGGGTGTCCAATAACGTCTTTTAAGTGCAGAGCTAATGCTCAAAATCTTTTCATAAAAGAGCCGTGCATGAAAGGCCTCAAGCAGTTGCCCCTTGGTCACGCTCTCAGGTCTCTAAGACCGACACTAATCTGCCTTCTTTTTCAGGTTCCTCAAGAAACACACTTCCACGGTGTGGGCAGCCGGGAAGTGACAACCGCCCTCATACCCGCCAAAGCACGAGAGTCCAAATTGGTCAAAATCAAATCCTTTCTACACCCCATAATATCTCTCTTATCTCTACGACTAACTCTACTCACATTCCTTCATCTCACTGCACCGCTAATGCAAACGATGCGAGCTCACGAAAAGTCATTCCTGGTCTCTTAAAACCCCGTTCTAGACTATATGTTGGAGCTTTTAATGTACGGACATTAAGTCAAATAGGGCAACAGGCTTCCTTAGCTAAGACTTTAGAATCTCACTCAATCGATGTATGCTGCGTCTCGGAAACGCGCATACAGGATCCTAGTAAAACCATTAACCTGATTTCACCGTATCAAAACAAAGAAGCAGCCCAATTTACTCTTCGTGTATCCGGTAGCCCTAATGCTGCTTTCCGGGGTCTCGCTGGTGTAGGTATTGAATTGAGTCGTAGGGCAGAACTAGCTCTCCTAGACTAGATCCCTGTAGATAGTCGCTTGTGCGCTGTCCGACTGAACGGGACAGTTAGGATTCGGAAAGATAGGGACACTCGTCGTTGCCTCTTCGTCGTATCTGCCTATGCCCCCACTGACTGCAGTTCAGACGAGGTGAAAGATGAGTTTTACAGCAAGCTTACGGACCTCCTCCAAAAAGCTAGGCGCTCTGATATAGTTATAATGGCTGGTGACCTTAATGCTCAAGTAGGTAGACTAAGTGAAAATGAGAGACACTTGGGTGGATGTTATGGTGTCACGGCTCAAAGAACAGATAATGGCGATCGTCTGTTGTAACTATGCTCAGATAACCGCCTGTTTCTAGCGAATACTAACTTCAGGCATAAGGAAAAGCATCTTTTGACCTGGCGACCCCCAAAATCGTCTCAACGTTGGACCCAACTAGACCACATCGCCATCAGCCACCGATGGACAGGTTCGATAGAGGACTGTCGCTCGTTCTGGGGCACATGTTTAGATTCAGATCATGCTTTAGTGCGAGCGCGTTCTTGTTTGAGGCTTACTGGACGTAGGAGAGACATTGCAATGAAGCCTCTTAGGGTTTTACTTAATGATAATAAAGCTAAGAATATATTTAAGGAACAACTAGAAAAACAGTTAGGCGGCCGTGTAAGCGATTCCCATCCGGAAGCAGGTTGGAATGATATCAAAAATGCTGTGGAAACAGCAATGATATCTGCTAGTAAGGTTAATCATAAGGCTAGGATGAAGCCGTGGATTTCAGTAGCATCCACCGAACTGATGGATGCTCGTAAACTCATCCCACCTGGCTCTGAACATGATGAAGAGCGAAGTGAGCTTAAGCGCAGGCTGATAAAAAGCCTACGCAACGACCGTGAACAGTGGTGGGTGGCGAAAGCGAAACCGATGGAAAAGGCAGCGACAATAGGCAATAGTAGGCAACTTTTTCGACTTATCAAAGAAACTAGTATTAGGAATCCAAATGTGAGTGAGACTATCTCGGAAAAGGATGGGATTATAATTCATTCTCAGTCCAGGAGATTGGACCGATGGGCAGAACACTTTAGGGATCAGTTCAACTGGCCTTCAGCCACACTTCGGTTGCCCACGATCCCCAGTCATCCTGAATGGCAAATCGACTTAACTCCTCCTAGTCTTTATGAAGTTGAGAAGGCTATAGGAAATCTGAAGCGAGGTAGAGCAGCAGGTCCCGATAGGCTTACCCCTGAAATTTTTAAGGATGGTAGTCCAGTTTTAGCAGCTAGATTGACTGAAACCTTAGGTAGAATCTGGGAACTGGGCGTAATACCATCTGACTGGTCTCAATCCCTGATTGTCCTAATTTATAAGAAAGGACAAAAGTCTTCTTGTGACAATCACAGGGGAATCAGTCTGACTAATATAGTTTCTAAATTATTAGCCTCGATTATACTTAGACGCCTAACTAGAGCTCGTGAAGAGCAGACTAGAGAAAACCAGGCTGGATTCAGACCTAGACGTGGCTGTATAGACCACATCTTCACACTGCGACAGGTCCTGGAACACAGACACACATTTAAGCGTCCTACAATAATTGTCTTCCTGGATCTAAAGGCGGCATTCGACTCTGTTGATCGGGAGGTTCTGTGGCAGTGTCTGTCATTGAAAGGTGTACCAAGGAAGTACATTAACCTTGTACAAGCTCTCTACTCTAAAACTACAGGTCGAGTGAGAGCTTATGGCGAACTGTCATCGTAATCCCTCACTTCAAGTGGTGTCCGTCAGGGATGTCCACTTTCCCCATTCTTGTTTAATTTTGTCATAGACATGCTCCTAGATATAACCTTATCTTCGTCTGACTTTTCAGGAGTTGACTTACTACCAGGAGCCTCGCTTACTGACTTCGAGTATGCTGATGACATAGTCCTATTTGGTAAAGACGCTGACAAAATGCAGTCTTCTGACTACCCTGAGCAACAATGCAAGCATGTTCGGGATGCGGTTTTCCCCCTCGAAATGCAAAATGTTGCTTCAGGATTGGGTTGCATCGGCACCTGAACTAGTGACAAGGAGTGAAGTAGTCGAGCGTGTAGACCGCTTTACGTATCTGGGGAGTCTCATCAGTGCTGATGGCCTGGTAACTGACGAAATCTCAGCACGGATACAGAAAGCTCGATTGGCTTTTGCCAAGTTGCGTCACTTATGGCGCAGGCAAGATATCCGCTTGCTAACCAAAGGACGAGTGTACCGTGCAGCAGTTCGCTCTGTCCTACTATACGGGAGCGAAACATGGCCGTTAAGAGTAGAGGACATTCGTAGGTTACTGGTCTTCGATCATAGGTGTCTCCGAAGCATTGCTCGTGTATCGTGGGACAACCGAGTGAGCAATGCTGTTGTTAGGAAACGGGTTCTAGGAAAGGAGGGCAAATCAATAGATGAGGTATTGAAACTTCATCAGTTGAGGTGGTTGGGACATGTGTTACGCATGTCTAACTACCGACTGCCTCGACGAGCTATGTTTTGCGGCGTAGGAATAGGTTGGAAGAAAGCTAGGGGCGGCCAAACCAAAACATGGCAGAAATCGATGAAGTCACTGACAAGTGGACTGAGTCATGTTGGTAGATGTAGGCTGCGTGGTTGGGGTCCGCGAGACGAAAGTCACCAATGGTTAGAGACTTTAAACAACATGGCTCAGAATCGTTCGCAATGGCGCAGGTGCATCCACTCTTTGTGTTCTCTCAAAATCTAACCTTCCGAATTCTCTATCTTTCTCCTTTCAAATTTATCTCACTGAATTATACTTTTCGAATCATATCTTCGCTCCCTAACTTTCTGCATTACTGCTAATACTTCTACTATCGCCATCACTCTTAGATTTGAACTGACAGTTGCGTCTCTGTGCTGATGTGGTATGGCAACCTGAACTGATGAACGTACGTACGAAGTTCTACGTTGTATCTGTCTGTCTGTCTGTCCAAGGTCACTATGACCAATACTAACCCAGTTTCCTTTTCACTTACCTCAAGAAGTAATATCCTTCTATGGTATAGGCAGCCAGGAAGTGACAATCGCTTTCATACCTCTAACGGCACAAAAGATCATCTTATTTTGGCTTGATTTGGAACCGAAGTTAATGATAGAGAGCGAAACAGTTGAATGTGTTAACCGTTTCACCTATCTTGGGAGCCTCATCAGTCCTGACGGTCTGGCGTCTACCGAAATCTCGGCTCGTATACATAAGGCCTGATTCGATTTTGCCAGTTTGCGTCACTTGTGGCGTAGGCGTGACATCCGTCTTTCAACCAAAGGATGCGTTTCTTGCGCAGCAGTTAGATCCGTTTTACTTTATGGATGTGAAACATGGCCATTAAGGATAGAGAATATTCTTAAGCTTCTAGTATTCAGTCGTAGATGTCTTCAAAGCATTGCTCGTGTTAGCTGGGACAACCGAGTAAGCAGTGCGTGGGTTAGGAATACAGAACTGGGCGAATACGGTAAGTCTATTGGAGAAGTAGTGAATCTTCACCAGCTGGGGTGATTAGGACATGTGTTACGTATGCCTGACCACTGCCTACCTCGACGAGCAATGTTGATTGGTGTGGAGGTAGGCTGGAAGAAAGTTAGGGACGGCCAAACGAAAACATGGCACCAATCCAAGAAGTCATTGACAATTAGACTGAGCCATGTTAATAGATGCAGACTACATGGCTGGGGCCCACGTGATGATCGTAACCAATGGTTAGAGACTGTACGTGATATGGCTCAAAATCGTTCGCAATGGAGCAAGTGCATCCACTCCTTGCCTTCCACCAAATTCTAAGTTTTAAGGCTTATTATGATTTTCTCTTTACTGAACCATATTTTCTCTGATCTCTAATCCTTACGATTAGTACTTACTCTGTTACTACCTTCCCTACTCTAGGATTTGGTCCAACAATTTAATCTCTATCTGCTAATTGAGGCATGGTAACTTGAACTGATGTATGCATGTACGAAGTTCTACGTTGTAACTGACTGACTGACCATGAAATTCCTAAACCAACCAAAAGTCTGGATACGGTATGTAGATGATGTTTTCATTGTTATGAAACAAAACAAATTAGATTAGCTATCCAAAAAGATTATACAACTGTCGGATAGTACTAAGAAGAAATAATCTGACTTTCACAAAGTAGCTTTCCTTGATTGCTTAGTTGTTTAACTGCCGTAAACTATAGCCTACGGGTTAAATTGTCATTGTATTCATTGACAATTAATTGCAGATAAACAGCGACATACACATACATGTCACTATTTGATCACATTTTCGCAACAGATTGGTCTCAAATTTTTTATAACACACAGGTGAACAAGTGGACTACTTGACTGACTTTATATTTAACTTTGATTTTAATTAATTTACTCTGAAGAAACTTGGACCAGCTTGTCGAGTGAAACGTCGGAATCTTTAAATTTCAATCACTGGGATCATTTTAAATGCAATTTATGCTTCTAATATCATGATGATAAAAGGATGAAATATATATTTAGATATTTTGAATATCTCTACGAAAGAGCTTCATTACACACTTTTAAAACCACGTACCAGTGTAGTTGTATGTAAATTTCAGAAATAAACGGTAGTTACTTTCTTTTTAACAGACTGATCCATCCCGTTTTCGTGTATTTATCCTACTAATTATTAAGCAGTAGTTTGCATTGAATCATATTTGTTTTCCGAACATTTGATGTAGATATAAACATTTTCGTATCACTTGAACTATTCACGGTACTTGACTTATTCTATCATTATATTTGCACTATTTGTTATTTCTTCACCAAAATCTGGCATTCGTTTAATTTCTTCAAACTTTGCTTGCACTACTTACGTTCCTTTGTAAAATTAGAAATTCTGTAGGTCATTTTAGCTTCTGGCTATCCGTTATTTACTGAGTTTCTATAACTTCAAACTACTTTTTTGCAAAACAATTCCATTAAGACTTGGACGCGTCCCGGACGCCTGAATACTCAGCGAACTGGAAGCTCTATACAGATGCCCACTTGTAATATTTAAATAAAACCTCAATTGATGTACAATAATCCCTTCGCTTGAATATTAGACGTAGGTGTATCTCGAGCATGAAGTTTACATCTGCTTCGCAGATTAAACATATGTAAATGAAGATTTAATTAAACTGTAGCAAATAGGTAAATTGAAAATTTTAAATAGTTAGTTCTTATTGTGCTGCACTTATACGATTAATAACTGCTTAAATGTATTCGAGAAAATACGATCTTTCTTGAACGCACATACAATTCCAACAGAGAAACATGATAAATGAAATGTAGGAGTAATGTTAGTAAAATTTAAGTGAATGACAATTTAGTGTACAAATAATAATACAAAAAAAATAACGGAGATAGTTAATACTAAGAATATATCATCCAATAAATTAATGATGTGGTTTCTCGAAGAAACCTATTGTATAAAGACTATTCATTGTTCAGATTGCAGGAATTAACTGCCATATGGACTATGTGGTGAGGAAAATAAAAGTCAGCTCTGTTTAAGTTTCTATTCGCATGCATCGTTAGCAATTGTTCACACGGACAATTATGCAATATACAATAAAATAACCTAAAGGTAAGTATATGAATTTTAAAAATTCCATAAACAACTCGGAGGTTCGGTTTTATTTTTAACTGAAAGCTACTGATTATGCATTTACGATAAACGAAGAACATACATGGAATCTATATGGATAATCTAATAAGTTGGTGACAACAGCAAGACTTCATTATTTATCATACAGTCAATACATAAAAGATTATTCACACTAGCAGATAAAACACAAGAAAAAATAGACAAAACGCTGTGGAAATTATAAAGTTAGATTGGCTCACCAAGCACATCCAGAAATTTCAAATAAATTAACGCCGCAACCATGCTTATGTAAAGAGAGCTAATTAGCATGAGCAACTTGAGCAGGAGGTGGTGGAACTTTATGTATGTTAGGAACCATAAAGTCAGGTGTACTATTCGATAAAAGTTCGACATAATTGGCAGGAATTAATCCGTGAGACGACGGTTGACTACCAGGAGCATGAGTTAGTAATTCGGCAAACCACCAGTTCTCGTCTTCTTCACCAAGTAATCGAAGACGGTCACCTCGACGAAATGACATTTCTTCACGAAATTCGGCATCGAAGTCGAACTTAGCCACACAATGTCGCCCAGATAAATTTGTACACATGACTCCAGGAGGTAAACTCGCATTGACATGAGGATGTTCTTTAATACATAAAGCTGGAACAGCTGAAGCCTGTAGATGAGAACCTCTGTATACAGTATTTGTTTGAACAGTAGGACTGTTTAAAACCATATCAGGACCACAACCAACTGAACCAAAAATCTGAAAATCGTAGACCATCAACAAATAACAAACGTTAATGTTATAATGCTTATTAAAAACAAGAAATCGAGAGAAATGATTTCTCCTCAACAGATTCTTTAGTTACATATGAATATTGCAATTAAGAATTGTGGAGATTGCTGAATCCAAATTTGATAGCATGAGTATGCATAAATGCGTGGTAATTTTGATGAGTAAAACTCCGTAAGGAACATATGGGCCACCTAATAATAGACTGCATCAATGACTCCAAAATCCTAAATTAGCTCTTCTAAAGCCAACAGAATTCATATCCGAGTATCCAGTTACTTCCACGGGAATCCTGAAATTTTAAATATCCTCTCCTTGATTGCCGTCACCGGTACATGAACACAAAAACGAAGCGTCATGCACTACTAACACATTATCCTAAATTGACCTGATAAAGAGTCTAGATAACACAACGGATAACTACAGATTTATATAATCAGTACCATGTAAATTTGACCATCCTACATTCATATAAATGGCTTAGAATGCATAAACTTGGATGACACAATTATAATAACCAGGATTTACGAAAAATGGTTTGTATCGGCAAATAATCCCCGATATGGAAGTTGCTGGGGTGACACTCGTAAAACATGACTAAGTCAATGCAGTTGTTGCTCCGAGACGGTAATATTACTTCAATTATCATCACTGCGTGTGAAAATGTTGGGGATGTTAGATCCCCAAAACTCACTTGGCAACCGGTTATTTTTGTGATTTTATTGTGTAAATTTGAATTTCCTGTTTTCGCGCCAAAAATTCCCCTTCTCACCTTCAGTTCGTGTTTCCCACTTGGTAAGACGCTAAATCCTATTGGCTCGTTGTTTATTTTAGTACGCTATTTGTAACATTCCAAGGACGCTCTCTATTTTTGTATATATACGCATGAGTTGTGTGTGATGATGTCGTCTGACAGGCTGCCTGTGGAATAAACGCTTCCTGCTGTCTTTGGACTTCTTACTCTAGTTAGCTGGGCTGGGGCGCTGCGCAATAGCTTAGCTTCCTGTTACTGTGTCACTGGTCTTACGTTCGTTAGCGGTTATCTCGGTGTCACCATAACTCGCGAAACCTTAGCAGAAAACAATCCAAAACTCAGTACTACCAGCACGATGTTGCCACCGGATGCCAACAACGGTGATCAGACAAGGAGAGACGCTGAATATCCTCAGCTCGGAGAAACCATGTTTCACAAGCACAAAGCAGAACTGTTATCGTCGAAATGCTGTCAGACTTATATAACAACGGCGGCAAAGATGGACTAGTTCGATATAAGCCGGTTTGTCTTTCATTATGCATAGACTGATCCCATCTGACAGACCGCCACCGGAATTTACACAAATGCCCAAATAATTGAAATTTTCAACTACTTCTAACGGTTCACCGCGAAGAGCGAGAGCAGGTACAGTGCATACCATACTTACTGATACAAATTGTAAATTTATTAAGTGCTACGTGTGTTATCGTACAGTAATACAATATCTGCATATTTAAAGTCAAGATTTTTCTACAAGTAGCAACTCCACACTACCAACAAGCACTCCCATCAGAGCTGTTTTCAGTAGGTTATCGATGGGGAAGTTGAAGAGGAAAGATGATATTGAGCAACTCTGCCTAACCCTACTGCTGAATTGTAACAGTGGAGAGATGGTGGCTGCACACTCTTATTCTGCCTGAGATGTTTGTGTACAGAGTCTTCAAGATGTTGATAAACTTCTCGAAAATACTTTTCTCCAACACACAAGTCCAGAGCGAAGTCCTGTACAATGAATAGAATGCAACTGTGATGTCGAGATCCGATTGTTGTTGGCCTGTAATACGTGTGACGATGTTTTCAAATTTGGGGGAGGGTGAATGTGTGAACAATACACTCTCAACCTGATTGAAAACCAGCCTGCTACTCGCCAGTCAGTCATTCACGCGTTTTGGACTGTCTGAGAAGTATGACGGATGTCAACCGTTTAGAAGCAGTTGAAAGTAGACTCACGCCTCTCCCTATCCTATACGCTGATTACGCGAGCCCTGTCGAGAGCTAGGTCGATGACTGCCTCATTCCAAGAAAATGGAACACTCTAGGTATAACAAACATTCCCAAGCACCCTTGTCAATTTTGTGACCAGGAGCAATACGGTTTTCTTCATAAGCGATTGCAATAATTTATTACTGTTGTTAGTTGTTATTGTACACTACTCACCTAAGAGTGTCAGAAACTAATTTCTGAAATAGTAAATCACTAATTTGTTCAAAGAATATTAGAACTATCTCATAACATATGAGTTATATTCACCGTGTGGGCATGAAGGTATGAAGACTGTAAAATTTAAAGCCTATAAGTAGAAATCAGTGGTTTGAGACAAGGTGTTAAAATCAATGAATGGTAAATTGGTACATGACTAAAATGTGGATGTTCGGTGTAAAACGTAATCAGAATTAGATTGGTTTAACAATCTGAACTTAATACATGTAAAAATTACAATATATGTATTTTACTCTCTTACTAGAAGTCTAGTAACGAATTGATAGACAATCTATGACGACAATTGTATTTTGATAAGCAGATAACTAGTGCACTACGTTTGGAGATGATGGGCATAATTAGACTACACAATAATGATTAATTATTTGGGTTTGATGATGTTACAAATAAGTTGAAATGCGTGACTAAGAAAATAATTAACCATACACAACAGTTGTATGGTTTTCAGTCGTGACAACTGATATCACAGGTAAAACCAAACAAGGGGAAATAACGAAACATACACAACAATTATATTATAAAATACAAATCGATGTACTTAGCAAGTGAAGGAAATTTCGAATATGTGATCAGTAGGTTCAGAAATGACATGATCCTATGACAAGAAAAATAATTATAAATCACATAAGGTAAATTATGTAGCCTCCATTTTTAACTGTGGTGGGTAAAATGTAGTTTAAATCTGCGACAAAACAGTTTAAATCTGTATGTCTGCTAATAAATGAAGTCTCTTGAAACTTGCTTGGAGTCTGTGAGACAATGAGTAACAGACTTCTGATGCTAATGTCTCATAAAAATAAACACTGAAAATCTATATTATTAAACACTATCTAAGTTAATGCACTTATTTCACGTAAACAATGATCACGACACCAGTACATATTGTGTTCAGTTGAAGTGCGTTTACTCAAATTTGTAAAGTAAAGTGTAAAGGATTAGTTATCTACGGTATATAATGTTCTAAAAAGATTAAATAAACCAAAAATAGAGAAATATTCTAAAAAGCACTAGTAAATGTTTATATTATATACAGTAAATAGTGAATTTATAATCAAACCAAACTGGATTATTTAACAGAGTAAAAAAAGAAGTCAGTGTGAATATGTACAGAATAACAAAACACAATATATCAATAGTTATCTTGAAGTATATAAGGTGTATGCTAAAAACTGTTGACTAACAGCGATTAACAAGTAATAAGCTTAGATTTTAGTGTTTAAGAGAAGGATTAATTGAAGGTTCCTGAATTAAAAGTAAATACGAAATATCATTACATAATTCGAAAGTAATTGTATCTTCCCGTTGATACCACTATAGACTGAGTGACAATAGGATAAAACGCGTGGCATGGATTCCATTTGTCAAACAAAGTCCAGTTTTAAGTATCATTAGAACAGTCTTAAATTATATCCACTAAAATTTGTATATTATTAACTATGCCTAAAGATTGATGAATCGATTTAATGGATTACTGAGCTTCACTGGAATATGTAGCTTAGTAATGTGCAAGTTCGCATGCCACAATATGTAGGATATTGTAATCGAAATCGACAAATTTTAGTGATGTTTTACAATCAGTTGTTGTGACTACCGGATAATGGCATTAACAAGAGACTTGAGCCCTATTTATTCAAAACATATAAAGGGACTACTTTCCGAGAAATGATAAACTTGTTACCCATAACTTTGTATCATGATAGTAATTAACCATACAAATATACCAGTAGAAAACATAATCCACGAGAGCTTCTAAGGCTTATGATTATGCATAATTTAAAACTCGGAGGATAATATGCAGTGTTTACACTAATCGGTACCTGAGTAGCAGTAATAAGTTTCACGTTTTTAAATCCTGTGTGATCGGATCTTGCCTACTAATTCACAGAATGGTGACCAGATTGTTATTTGACATCCTGCTGCATTTTGTTTGGGGTATGCAATTTGTATCGTAGAATTCGATCAAGAATGAGGACTACAAAAGACACTGATTACTACTGAATGACTCAGTAGCCTTACAGTCATAACAAGCCCTAGAGGCAAGTTATAGTCCGAAAAACGCGGTGGTAATATCACAGACCGACAATGGGTGACACAAGCTCCAACCATATGGATCAACTATTAGAAAATTGTAGATATACTTTCACGACAAGTGACAACTAGTACGAAACTTATCTTTAGGGTTTCCTGTCTACTGTCTCTATCTTTTACGCACACGCAATGTTTACAATAAATTAAGAAAAAAGAAACACAAAACACTAGTCAGTTATGATTTCGAAGCTCAAGCTTCGTCCCATCCATTTTGGTAGAGTAAAAAGCTCCAAAACAAAGTACATATGGTTCATAATCGAGAACATAAATGCGAAATTGATGAGTGAGTTAGATTACATTATTATGGTTATAAATATGTCTTAAAATGGTCAAATTGCATCAGGTAGTGTGTAGTTTTAGAGTTCAAACATTTAATGTTTACTTTAACAATATTTCACAGATGAAGGTACGCATAGAATCTTCTTTCGGACTAATGATTAATTTATAGTTCAGTTTCATAACGATTATCAGATATATTTTAGCCGTAATATGTTCAGCAAATGCAACAATTTAGAAGGATGTTTCTAGTGTACATTTAATTTAGAGACGATAACTTGCAAAGCAGAAATGGACAGCAAATGGAACTGATAGTAAGTGTTAGAACAAAAAAATCAGGGAGCAGGCAAAAACTGTCCAATTACAGTCTTTGATTAATGCATGTTTTGGATAGTTTAGATTAATAATCGTGTACAACAATAAAAATGCATCTATATCACAGCGTACAAAAAGCTCAGATGGACATTACTATTCGTTCGATTGATGAACTTGGTTTCTCATACACACCGAATGATGTACATACTAGTAAGTTTACATATTCTGTAAGAAACCACCAGCTGTTTTATTATGGATGTTAAATCTGACTCCTTTGAAACATAATTCTCTTATATTCATCGTTACTGACTTTTAATATATACACTCATCCTATGAATTGTGGATGTGCGTGAGTCAATATAATATGCAGTGATTTATAGACAGTTTGGAATTACATTATTACGGAACACAGTTGGAACGTAAACCAGTAGAAACAAGCAAATAACGACTCATGACCATTAAAGTGGTGAGCTGAGACGAAGAACACATTACATCAATGAAAACCCTTCTAGGTTATCTCTTTCTCCTTCAAATCAAGATAACACTCGTTTTTCGGCTAGAAAGTATCAACTGCCTATACACAAATGCGTTAAGTCTGTTTAAGAAGATGGATGAACAGCATGAATTAAGTGATGCACGTAATGCCCATCTTATAGGAATAACGGTAATATAGAGATCATCTTAAATCACGGACAACGAAATTCCAATACCAAAAACGCCACTGTTCCACAACAACAGGAATGACAGTGTGGGTGATGGAGCTGCATTATACGTAAGTTCCTGCTTAGTGGCACATCCAGTTAGCATCCCTGAACTCTCCAGTCTCGGAGGATCTGTTTGATGTTCTGTGAAATTGTTGAGTTCCACAAAATGTCTAGCAGGAGTTATTTATAGGAAACCTGCTGCTAATACACAATATGATAACCGGATGTTAGAAGCAATAATTCGATATCTCAAATTAGTACATACTCATATTTTAATCATAATGGACTTCAATTTCGTAAGAATCGACTTTGTTGACTACACAAATAATGAAGGGGATGATTTTATTGAAGCTCGATTCTTTCAATTTATCGACAATTTAGGTTTGTTTAAACACGTGAAGCCAGAAACTCGTTGATGGGGTTGTCAAATACCATCACGCTCGTATTATGTCTTTACTAACGAAGAGTTTTTGGTGAGTAAACTTCCAACTCTAGCTCCTTTAAGAAAACCTGATCACATCGTCCTGAGTGTTAACTTTGTTTACCAAACGAAACTAAAACGCCCTGTCGATAACGTACATCTGAACTACCAACGATTGAACGTGGCTACGTTAACGAATGTTTTCAAATAGACAGTTTGGAAAACTTACCCAAACTCTGATGTCAATGCACACTAGCAGTACCCGTTGGATATCATTCTGAAAGCTACCAAACAGTCTGTTGCTCAATGGGCATCCACAATTTTTAAGTAGCGTAAAACTACATGCAATCACACCCTCGAACTGCTAAGGCTGAAAAGTTACCGTTAGGCGGAGTACAAAAAGTTGAATAGTGACGGCCCTGAAAAGTTCTTTAGGCAAACTAAAAACATCTGCATAAAGGCTCTATGAGAAGACAAACACCAACATCAAAGTAAGCTGGTCAATACAATTGTCCCTAACCCGAAAAGCTTGTTCCATCATGATGCTTCTCCGTCAGGCTAGAGTCGGAATCTCCCAGTTGTCAGGTATAAATAAACTTACTGAGAGTGATACCGATACTGCAGAGCTTCTTCCATCCAATGTAACCAAACGTTCAAACCGATATCCTTTAGTCACACATACGACAGTTCTTATTAAAGAGCTACAGGAATCTTTGAAGTTAATCTATCAGAAGGGTTTTTCAAAATCTGAAACAATTGGACAAACACGATTTCCTTAGGCCGAACAAAATTCATCCTTTTGTCCTAGGAGAAGGAGCTCAATTCTTGGTACCTCCACTCAATGAAATGCGCATACATTATTTGAGTTCAGGAGTGCTTGTGGACAAGTGTAGGCTGGTTCGCATTACCCCAATATTCAAGGGAGGCCGACGTGATGACCTTACAAACAAAATGCCAGTTGAGTCTCCTTCCTATGCCGTCTAAAACTATGAAATCCCTGGTCAGTGACAGCTCAAGTAACCTGGAATCCATTAATTTCTTTGCACCTTAACAGCATGGTTTTGAAAAAGGTCATTCTTGCATCACAAACCTGATGTTTTCAGTGAACTACTGGACTAGCATCTTCAAATGAAACGTAGCTCTAGCGGTCAAAATAGTCCATGCAAATTCTACAGAGACCTCAGAGAAAAATTCTCGATTTATTCTTAAGGAATCATACCAAATTCTCGTGCTAGCCCACTAGCACTACATTTATCTATACCTTTTTTACAGTACCTGGAGTCGCTGGTCCGTTGCTACTAGACACGAAAGTCCGTGAAGCGAAAGCTTTTGCTTTTCTGTCCACAACCAACTAAAACTATTTAAATTTCTCTGAAAGCTTGGAACGTATTTCTCCTACAATGCTGATCACACGTGAACAAATGTCATATTTGAATAGGATGGAGAAATCCTAAGATGATATCAAATATAGCTGTCCTTTATAACGGTAAGTCTATTTTTGTACTCATTCAAGTCATGGCTCTAAATATTAAGGATGTTAACTACCGTAGTAACATAAGTAAGGCTAGCTCAGTTACGATTGAATAAGATAATAATTTCATCACGAAACAAAAAAAAGGGCTAAAAGAATTTTTAAATTTTCGGAAGAAGCATGTAGGTGAACAGCGTAAACGATTGAAATTGATCAAACATGAATAGTTTCGTAAGGATGCACCTAGGGGTTCCGATAAAATTGAAGACAGATTTTCCTGAGAAGATAAAGAAGATTGTCCTACTGAATCTATTGGCGAACTCAACTATGTACTACTAAAACCTCCAGCTAATAAAGTTATTTACCCTGAAAGTTCTTTTGAATCTGCTTTGTTCCCAATCATGAATGGCCTCGAACATCCAAAGGTTGAGCTAATTTATTTTGGTGGTCAGCCAAAATTATGCTGGAAATGTATGTGACAGCTTACAATGCATGTTGTTTCCAAGGTAAACGATGATAGTTAACGTCTCTTATACCTTATGCATCATTGCAAAGGTAAGACTAGAGCAGGCATCGAAGAATGTGTAATGTTGCCCTATCTGTTGGTTAATGCAGAGCTCGTGAAATACTCAAACGGTTGTTTGGGCAGACTTATATAGTTGTTTAAGAGTTATTAGATGGTTTGATTGCAGAATTTAACAGATTACAATAGCGCTGATGATCTGTCCTACTTGTCCATGGAAACGGAAAATTGTTCCGTAGCTTTAAAACAGGTGAATTATACAGCAGATCTAAATTCTTTCGAGACACTAAAAAGGGTTATCAAACGCCTGCCTTGATAAATTAACAGAGAGTCAAGTTTACGGAACTTGAAGGATTCATTTCCTCCCGAGCCAGTTAGTTTGGCCAACTCACATCGCGTAGTAAACAAGTACATGTTGCGAAAGTTAGCTGTTTCATTAAACGTAAATCATTTTAAGCCCTAGCAGACCTATCAAGAAGTGACCTCACACAACCTGCCACTAGGTCATCCCGAAAAGGGGAAATCGTAATAATAATTGGTTGTGATGTGACAGAGGTACACTGGATGCTGGATCAGCGGTCGGGCGGTCGAAAGCAACGTAAAGATGAGTTTGTTCGGTGTTCAATGCACCCCTATGGACCCTAAATATAAAGGTAGCTTAACCTTTGAGAGATGTCAAATGAAAATAGCAATTTTTGATTTTAGGTTTATGTACTTACATTGGAAGTTTTACGCGTTCACTATAAATCTCGAAATCTTACAAATTTTTCGACTCAATCAAGCACAGATATAACACTACATCGTACATCGCAATACGACTGTCTTTTGAAGAATGGCAATAATCCATTAGTCTTTAGAAATGAATCTAAGCATATCTGTAACTAGTAGTACCATTGTGAACATATTCTACAAATTTCGTGTTTGGAGCCTTCGTATACTTCACCATTTAACAACAATTTGACTGGTTGAAAAATAGGGGGGTTGTCGTTATATATCGCCGTGGAATCAAAAATCTGTATAGGAATGTCAGTTAATTCGTTACTTCTTAAGTAGAGCCTTAGCTATCGTAATACTTGAAACGGTATCAGACAAAGGTTAAAACAAAAGCTAGTAAATATAGCGCTGTAGTTGTTTTGTACATTCTCCATAAAAGTAAGGTAGACGAAAGTAGACCTTTAGGAACCCAAATGTTGCTGTTGATTTCTTGCTAACTCTTAGAAATGACAGAATCGATAAGGAAAGCTAAGTGTTGGAAAATTAATTAGGATTAATTTGTACATATTTAAGTGTATGCGTATATACTAACAAAAAGTACAATAGGAAAATACAATGTACAGAAATTTATGTACAATATAACTCACTTTACTTGAAACACAATCACGTAACAGGAGTGCCTTTATGCCATATATTGTTTGATGACGATGGTAATCGATTAACGCATTAATTGAACTGAATTTATTTGTCCAGATATAATACTTGCCGCTCGGATCGAAGAATATACGGAAATGCAACACTGACGAGCCTTCTCTGTAAGGTACACAAAAATTAAATGAACTAATTATTCTGAAACGCAAAGCAATATAACGTTGACTGTTTAAATGAAGTTTAAGGAACAGTCCAGACAGTAAGTATGGAGGTTAATGTATTAAACGGTAACGTATGATACCTTAGGGATTAGATTGCCCAGAAGAGTAATGGTAAGTGGTGTAACCCATTCGGTAAAGATTTGTAAGCTCAGCTCTGAGCTACATTACATGAGTGTTAATTATACTGTCCATCTTCCTTGATATATACTATAATAACGACAGTAATTGTGTGAAAACCAACTTATGTTGCACGTAACCTAACTGTTCTGGAAAATTCGACATGTTGACTGCTAGCAAGGAGAGTACAATTCTGCTTAGTAGTGGATTAATTTAAGACGCTATGCTTCGAAACAACGCATGGAACATAGGGATGAGTAGGGACAACAAGATGATAAAAATATATGAAAAAGATAAAACAATATATGAATCTGATGACACGCCGGTTACCAATATACGAAGGCTTCTCAGGTGACGGTTTTAGCTTTTGTGAGATCAGTCCGGGTGACCTCAGCAAATGAAATCTAATCACTCTTTTCTCCCGGTGATGAATGGTCTTCAACGGAGTGGGCAGCCGGGAAGTGACAACCGCCCTCATACCCGCAAAAGTACGAAAGTCCAAATTGGTCAAAATCAAATCCTTTCTACACCCCATAATATCTCTCTTATCTCTACGACTAACTCTACTCACATTCCTTCATCTCACTGCACCGCTAATGCAAACGATGCGAGCTCACGAAAAGTCATTCCTGGTCTCTTAAAACCCCGTTCTAGACTATATGTTGGAGCTTTTAATGTACGGACATTAAGTCAAATAGGGCAACAGGCTTCCTTAGCTAAGACTTTAGAATCTCACTCAATCGATGTATGCTGCGTCTCGGAAACGCGCATACAGGATCCTAGTAAAACCATTAACCTGATTTCACCGTATCAAAACAAAGAAGCAGCCCAATTTACTCTTCGTGTATCCGGTAGCCCTAATGCTGCTTTCCGGGGTCTCGCTGGTGTAGGTATTGAATTGAGTCGTAGGGCAGAACTAGCTCTCCTAGACTAGATCCCTGTAGATAGTCGCTTGTGCGCTGTCCGACTGAACGGGACAGTTAGGATTCGGAAAGATAGGGACACTCGTCGTTGCCTCTTCGTCGTATCTGCCTATGCCCCCACTGACTGCAGTTCAGACGAGGTGAAAGATGAGTTTTACAGCAAGCTTACGGACCTCCTCCAAAAAGCTAGGCGCTCTGATATAGTTATAATGGCTGGTGACCTTAATGCTCAAGTAGGTAGACTAAGTGAAAATGAGAGACACTTGGGTGGATGTTATGGTGTCACGGCTCAAAGAACAGATAATGGCGATCGTCTGTTGTAACTATGCTCAGATAACCGCCTGTTTCTAGCGAATACTAACTTCAGGCATAAGGAAAAGCATCTTTTGACCTGGCGACCCCCAAAATCGTCTCAACGTTGGACCCAACTAGACCACATCGCCATCAGCCACCGATGGACAGGTTCGATAGAGGACTGTCGCTCGTTCTGGGGCACATGTTTAGATTCAGATCATGCTTTAGTGCGAGCGCGTTCTTGTTTGAGGCTTACTGGACGTAGGAGAGACATTGCAATGAAGCCTCTTAGGGTTTTACTTAATGATAATAAAGCTAAGAATATATTTAAGGAACAACTAGAAAAACAGTTAGGCGGCCGTGTAAGCGATTCCCATCCGGAAGCAGGTTGGAATGATATCAAAAATGCTGTGGAAACAGCAATGATATCTGCTAGTAAGGTTAATCATAAGGCTAGGATGAAGCCGTGGATTTCAGTAGCATCCACCGAACTGATGGATGCTCGTAAACTCATCCCACCTGGCTCTGAACATGATGAAGAGCGAAGTGAGCTTAAGCGCAGGCTGATAAAAAGCCTACGCAACGACCGTGAACAGTGGTGGGTGGCGAAAGCGAAACCGATGGAAAAGGCAGCGACAATAAACAATAGTAGGCAACTTTTTCGACTTATCAAAGAAACTAGTATTAGGAATCCAAATGTGAGTGAGACTATCTCGGAAAAGGATGGGATTATAATTCATTCTCAGTCCAGGAGATTGGACCGATGGGCAGAACACTTTAGGGATCAGTTCAACTGGCCTTCAGCCACACTTCGGTTGCCCACGATCCCCAGTCATCCTGAATGGCAAATCGACTTAACTCCTCCTAGTCTTTATGAAGTTGAGAAGGCTATAGGAAATCTGAAGCGAGGTAGAGCAGCAGGTCCCGATAGGCTTACCCCTGAAATTTTTAAGGATGGTAGTCCAGTTTTAGCAGCTAGATTGACTGAAACCTTAGGTAGAATCTGGGAACTGGGCGTAATACCATCTGACTGGTCTCAATCCCTGATTGTCCTAATTTATAAGAAAGGACAAAAGTCTTCTTGTGACAATCACAGGGGAATCAGTCTGACTAATATAGTTTCTAAATTATTAGCCTCGATTATACTTAGACGCCTAACTAGAGCTCGTGAAGAGCAGACTAGAGAAAACCAGGCTGGATTCAGACCTAGACGTGGCTGTATAGACCACATCTTCACACTGCGACAGGTCCTGGAACACAGACACACATTTAAGCGTCCTACAATAATTGTCTTCCTGGATCTAAAGGCGGCATTCGACTCTGTTGATCGGGAGGTTCTGTGGCAGTGTCTGTCATTGAAAGGTGTACCAAGGAAGTACATTAACCTTGTACAAGCTCTCTACTCTAAAACTACAGGTCGAGTGAGAGCTTATGGCGAACTGTCATCGTAATCCCTCACTTCAAGTGGTGTCCGTCAGGGATGTCCACTTTCCCCATTCTTGTTTAATTTTGTCATAGACATGCTCCTAGATATAACCTTATCTTCGTCTGACTTTTCAGGAGTTGACTTACTACCAGGAGCCTCGCTTACTGACTTCGAGTATGCTGATGACATAGTCCTATTTGGTAAAGACGCTGACAAAATGCAGTCTTCTGACTACCCTGAGCAACAATGCAAGCATGTTCGGGATGCGGTTTTCCCCCTCGAAATGCAAAATGTTGCTTCAGGATTGGGTTGCATCGGCACCTGAACTAGTGACAAGGAGTGAAGTAGTCGAGCGTGTAGACCGCTTTACGTATCTGGGGAGTCTCATCAGTGCTGATGGCCTGGTAACTGACGAAATCTCAGCACGGATACAGAAAGCTCGATTGGCTTTTGCCAAGTTGCGTCACTTATGGCGCAGGCAAGATATCCGCTTGCTAACCAAAGGACGAGTGTACCGTGCAGCAGTTCGCTCTGTCCTACTATACGGGAGCGAAACATGGCCGTTAAGAGTAGAGGACATTCGTAGGTTACTGGTCTTCGATCATAGGTGTCTCCGAAGCATTGCTCGTGTATCGTGGGACAACCGAGTGAGCAATGCTGTTGTTAGGAAACGGGTTCTAGGAAAGGAGGGCAAATCAATAGATGAGGTATTGAAACTTCATCAGTTGAGGTGGTTGGGACATGTGTTACGCATGTCTAACTACCGACTGCCTCGACGAGCTATGTTTTGCGGCGTAGGAATAGGTTGGAAGAAAGCTAGGGGCGGCCAAACCAAAACATGGCAGAAATCGATGAAGTCACTGACAAGTGGACTGAGTCATGTTGGTAGATGTAGGCTGCGTGGTTGGGGTCCGCGAGACGAAAGTCACCAATGGTTAGAGACTTTGAACGACATGGCTCAGAATCGTTCGCAATGGCGCAGGTGCATCCACTCTTTGTGTTCTCTCAAAATCCAACCTTCCGAATTCTCTATCTTTCTCCTTTCAAATTTATCTCACTGAATTATACTTTTCGAATCATATCTTCGCTCCCTAACTTTCTGCATTACTGCTAATACTTCTACTATCGCCATCGCTCTTAGATTTGAACTGACAGTTGCGTCTCTGTGCTGATGTGGTATGGCAACCTGAACTGATGAACGTACGTACGAAGTTCTGCGTTGTATATGTCTGTCTGTCTGGTGATGAATGGTTCACTGCACCTCACGAACCTTTGTCAACTTAGTCTTCGATGACATTCTGGGAACAACTCTAAAAAATGTAGGTGGTGTGAACCTGAGACTTGAAAAAAAACCTGTTCCCTTGTATGTGTATAACACTTCAACAGTGCAATGATACACGGATTAAGCAGAAAGCACTAAGTCAGTTGGCAGTCAGCATACGAAAGCGTGCTATGCACTTTGCCCCCTTCCAAAAATAAAGTACTTCTGAAAGAATGATAGAAGTCAGCGACTGTATTTACTTTAGCAGTGAACCGTCAAAAATAACCGAAAATTTCGTGTATTTGGGAATTTGTGTGAGTACTGGTGGTGGCGTGGCAAATTAATTCAGTGTACGTATGCATGTGTGCATGTACAACGCAGGACCTGGTACACATGTGCATTGGTCCAAGTTTTCACACCCTGTGAACACAAGATGAATATCAAATTAGTGGAAGTAGTAATTATTTCAATAGTAGCAAGAAGGTGCACATGTAGAATATGACCCAGGAAGCTGACAATTTAGAAGACAAAGAGTGAATGCGCTTGTGCCAACCTAACCGATTTTGAGCCTTGTCACCCAAAGTCTCCGACCATTGGTTACGGCATTTACATGGATCCCAATAAAGTAGTTTGAATCCACTAACACGGCTCAGGCTAGTAGTCAATGATTTCGTTGATTGATCTTAGGCTTTAATTTAGTCGACGCTAGCTTTCTTTCTTCCTACTCTAATATCAATTAGCATCGAAAGTCGAAATAGGTGCTAAGGCGTAGATAACACGTATCTCAACAACCACAGTCAATGATGATTCACAAAATCACCAACTGGTTTACTGTCTTTTCACGATGCCTGGCATCTAACGTCACTAGTACTCCCCTAGTGATCCCGATAAACGCGAGAGACGTTTTGAAGATACTGATAATCAAATGTCAATAACCTGCGAACATCATTTGCTCTTGATGGTCAAATCCATACAATAAGACAGAGCGGAATCCCATGCAGCATAACCGTCCTTTAATTGATAAACGGACATCTTGCCTACACCATAGGTGACGTACATTGGCAAAACCCAAACGAGCTTTTCAAATCCGTGCTGAGATTCCATCGGACACCAACCAACCAGGGTTGATCAGACTCCCAAGACGAGTGAAGTGATCAACTAATCCCAACTACTTTATTCTTTATCTTTGGTCCAGATGTTGACACAGATCAGTCTTGAAGTAGACATTTGCATTGAGGGCGGGGGAAAACAAAAACCCGAACATGCTTGGACTATTGCAGTGCTATAAAAAGACTGCATTCTATCAGCGTCATCAGCAAACAGAACTATCTTATCTGTGTATTCTAAGTCAATCAGTAGACCTCCTGGTAGAAGATCATTTTCTGGAAATTCAGACTATGATAGTTATTTTCAGTGAATCTATTATGAAATTAAAGGAAAATGGGGATAGTGGGCAATCTTAACAGATACCACGTGAAGTTGTAACTTCAGATGACAGTTCGCCATACACTCTAACTCGATAAAGTGTTTACATAAAGAGCCTTCACGAGGTTTACATAATTCTAAGGTACGCCCTTCAATGACAGACACTACCATAGAACCCCTCGGTTTACAGAAGTGAATGTTGTTTTCAAGTCAAGAAAAGCTACGATTGTTGGACGCCGAAAAGTATCTCTGTGTTTTAAAACCTGACGAAAGGTGATCAATACTAATACGATCAGATCTACAAGCAGTCTGATTTTTTTACGATTGCAGTTCACAAGTCTTTATTAAGAGTATGATAATTACTGAAGCTAGTATTTAAAACATCATATTAGTCAAGCTAATTCCTCTGTGGTTATCGCAAAACTACTTTGGTCCTTACTTATGTACTGGAACGACCGATGATAGAGAAAAACCAGATGGGATTATGTCCAGCTCCCAAGTCTTAGCTAAGGTATTAATCAACTTAGTTGCTAAGGCTGAACTACCATCCTTAGAGGCCTCTGGAGTGAATTCATCCATCCCTATTGCTCTTCCTCTCTTCAGATTAGCTATGTTGTTTCCAAGTTCGGCAAGAGTTAGGGTGGGATATAGAAAATTTTTATTCAGGTGGTTTGGAAATAGTGGGCAATTACAAAGTAACTGGAAGCCAACTGAATTACTTTTTGAATTATTCCATCTATCGGTCTAAACGTCTGCGTTAAGAGCAGACAGATGTTCCATCTTTTTCAGTGATTGTCTCACTAACACTTGACTTTTAAATCCCAGTTTCCTTTATTAGTCTAAAAATTTGTCCAGTGTTACTTATCACTATTGGCTTTTCCACCTCTTTGGCTTTATCACCAACCCCTGCTCATGATCTTTTCACAGACATTTCGTCATCCTAAATCTGATTTGTCTTCGCTTTTCATGTTCGCAGCCCGACGGGTTAAGTGTACAGGAGTCCATTAATTTAACAGACGTCACTGAGATCCACTGATTTTCCTTAGCCTTCTAGTTAAAGTCGCCAATAGATATCACTGCCGCCCCCTCAGTGGTTTGAACATCTTGCCAAGCGACATCTAGGCAGGTTGAGTTTTTATAATCTCCTAAGTGAGCAACGATGAAAAACCGGTTTTTTCATGCTTTACATAAGTCACTCCAGCAGCTTCCATACAGCAAGTTATTTGCCAACGCTGGGACAGATCCAAGGTAGTCAGTTTATGACATGGCGCCATGACATGAAATAAGGTCGTACAGGGCGGGCTCCTATCAAATCATTCAACATCTCCGTTGGAGTCTCAGAAATGGTGGCATAAGAGAAGTGAGCAGATATGGCTGGCAAGAGTATCCAGTGACAATTCCTTCACAATATCCCACTAAAATCTTTCTGAGCATAACAATCTTCCTCGGCTGAAAATCATTTAGGAAAAGAGCGAAATTACAATGTTTTTAAAAATTTAAAAGAGAAAATGAACCCTTACTATTGCTATATATATATATATATATATATATATATATATATATATAATTATTACTATTATTAACTTACTTGACTGAGATACTAAAATGACCAGGGTCATTTTCACTTTGTCTCAAAACGAATGCCCCATCCGGTTGAACATCTCGGTGCGTATTTGGATCAGTTTCCAAGAGTCTAGCTTCTGCCTCCCGTCGGCTACACTTTGGTATGTACCATGGATGAGGACACAAGGAAATATAGTTTGCAGGTACCATCCCCTCTTGATTCCCTTGTCGAGCTTTATACCAGTTAGGGTCCTCTTCCATACCAACAATGCATAAAGTACTCCCTTTCTCGAACCCTAATTCGTCTGGTTCAGTAGGACTAAAAGCATAATTAGCAATAGCTTCCATTGGATACTTGCAGTTTCTAGAAGACCACATTAAGAAACCACACAAGAAAGCAGATAAAAACTATTCATTTTGGCAGATATCAAAAGTATGAGAGAACAAAATGAAAAACTTAATATTGATGTGGGTTGAGAATTGATGAAACACTTGCTACAAAAAAAAATAAAATGAATAACCAGGAAAGGTTTTAATGAAGTCTATGGTGACATAGAGAGTATGCTGAGCAATAAGTATAGTGCAGGCAACAGTTAATTGCACGACCTCGGGCATAGATAAATACCACAATAGAAAGTACCTTAAATGTTTTAGAATCGGAGAATAGAAGCTGAAGGATCCAGTCTTCACAAAGAACTTAATGGAAGTCTAATGTCTCTTGCTATCTATTAAAAATGAGGTTTACATCCAGTCCACTCATAGATATGGTATTAAAGTACACACATGCAACCAAGTCCAACGACCTGGCCTTATTATAATCAACAAATACTCTTAGTGGTACTTTTAGAGTTTAGTCAGGCTGCTTAAGGATCTCAAAACCTTCTAAGTATTAAGTCGTTTTTAAGTTCAGCGTACTATTGACATTCAGCATATTTAATTGAAAAGTAGATATTAGATAGTAAATTCTGTGCTTCATACGGTTGCAATCTTTGATTTTTATGTTAGGTTCGGAATAGACGGTCATTTTCTACCTTCAGAATAATTGAGATACCAAGATATAGAGACTCGTCAAAGTGTCTACCTATATTAGGTAGCTGAAGTTTCCATAATTCCCGTGATAAAACGAAAGTAAATTTCCTAGTCTGAAGAGTCTACTCAACGTTACTCACTCCACAAACGTATAGATAAACTCAGCCGTGTTGAACAAAAATCCATAATTGATGAAGTAACAGGTCTCTATTCTGTTTTTATTACCATTCCAACATGTGGCGGCCCGCATCTACCCAGGAGGCATTTTGTAACCCTGGGGAGTGTAAAGAACACAGTATGCAAGAGGATCTACATTTTTTTACAATAAATTATTTCACATGTACACAAGAACTTTTCTTGCTAACATGAGAGAAAGTGAGTCGCCGTTTAAAGTCATAACTCATAAAGAAAATTAGCTGAACTTACATGTCGATGACGAAAGCGACTGACAGCAATTAGCAGTAACACAATCCAAAGATAAACACAGCCCAAAATTGCATCGATTTTTAGAACGACCTCCAATATCCAATATCCAATATCTGTATGACAAGCTATTGTAAACCAACAGATTTCTTTGTATTCACATCTTAAATGTCGCAATTTTGGTTCCGGGTCTTCAGCTTCTTCCAATAGCTGGCTGGTTACATGGCCACCTTGCCTTTGTAGTTTCAACTGGTTTCTTTTTATTTTTTTTATATTATTTTCTCTCGTATCGTTCTATTTCTTAAGTATTTTAAAATTTATTTCACTTTTTCCTTCATTTTTCTACCCTTGTGTTTTTGTGCACTAGCCTTTGTCCGGCTTGGAATATTTCACAAGTTAGTGGCTGTTGCCATCAATCGTTACACTTAGAAATTTGTATTCCTTTGGTAGTTATATGGAAAATTTATTTCCCAAATCTTATGATATTTGTGATCCTGTATCAAATGAACTGCATTACGTAACTTGTGTATTTATAGGCACCGTGGTGTTTGTATTAAGGTTTGGATATATACTTAAATGAGCTATTTTATCCGTTAACTACGCCTAATATAGATCGTAAGTCACATTTGCGAATGAACAAAGACATTTTATATGACTTTAGACTAGTAATCTAGTACTTTAACATAGATCCTCGCGTAATTTCCTAAGGATTGTCAATTAACTAAAACTGTTTACAAAAGTATAAAAGAGGTTTTTGATGTTCAGGTTCATTACTTGTTTGATGTAGTTGCTTCTGCAACATTAAAAATAATATACTTTCACATTCCATACAAACAGTATATATCCTGTCCTAAGGTGAACCCGATGGCACATACTGAAAGTGTGATACAAGCGTCTTATATCTATCATATAATTACTAAGTAAGAAATAAATTCTTAGTGACTTATTGGTACTGGTTTATTTATAAAAGCTGGATATATCTTACAAATCATAATAATACAAACTTAAACAATTAGGATATATTCGAAACCACTTGCAAAGACAACCCTGCACACAGTCACCTAAATACGTATAAAATGAACTTACTAAAATTAATAACGATTCTTGATTTGCATCAACTCATCTAGACGTATTTGGTATTTAGTCATTAGCCTACTGGTCAAGACCTACCAATGAAGCTAACAGCTCACACGTTTGTGTATTAAAATCAGTATACAGAATGTCATCGAAGACTAAGTTGACAAAGGTTCGTGAGGTGCAGTGAACCATTCATCACCAGACAGACAGACATATACAACGCAGAACTTCGTACGTACGTTCATCAGTTCAGGTTGCCATACCACATCAGCACAGAGACGCAACTGTCAGTTCAAATCTAAGAGCGATGGCGATAGTAGAAGTATTAGCAGTAATGCAGAAAGTTAGGGAGCGAAGATATGATTCGAAAAGTATAATTCAGTGAGATAAATTTGAAAGGAGAAAGATAGAGAATTCGGAAGGTTGGATTTTGAGAGAACACAAAGAGTGGATGCACCTGCGCCATTGCGAACGATTCTGAGCCATGTCGTTCAAAGTCTCTAACCATTGGTGACTTTCGTCTCGCGGACCCCAACCACGCAGCCTACATCTACCAACATGACTCAGTCCACTTGTCAGTGACTTCATCGATTTCTGCCATGTTTTGGTTTGGCCGCCCCTAGCTTTCTTCCAACCTATTCCTACGCCGCAAAACATAGCTCGTCGAGGCAGTCGGTAGTTAGACATGCGTAACACATGTCCCAACCACCTCAACTGATGAAGTTTCAATACCTCATCTATTGATTTGCCCTCCTTTCCTAGAACCCGTTTCCTAACAACAGCATTGCTCACTCGGTTGTCCCACGATACACGAGCAATGCTTCGGAGACACCTATGATCGAAGACCAGTAACCTACGAATGTCCTCTACTCTTAACGGCCATGTTTCGCTCCCGTATAGTAGGACAGAGCGAACTGCTGCACGGTACACTCGTCCTTTGGTTAGCAAGCGGATATCTTGCCTGCGCCATAAGTGACGCAACTTGGCAAAAGCCAATCGAGCTTTCTGTATCCGTGCTGAGATTTCGTCAGTTACTAGGCCATCAGCACTGATGAGACTCCCCAGATACGTAAAGCGGTCTACACGCTCGACTACTTCACTCCTTGTCACTAGTTCAGGTGCCGATGCAACCCAATCCTGAAGCAACATTTTGCATTTCGAGGGGGAAAACCGCATCCCGAACATGCTTGCATTGTTGCTCAGGGTAGTCAGAAGACTGCATTTTGTCAGCGTCTTTACCAAATAGGACTATGTCATCAGCATACTCGAAGTCAGTAAGCGAGGCTCCTGGTAGTAAGTCAACTCCTGAAAAGTCAGACGAAGATAAGGTTATATCTAGGAGCATGTCTATGACAAAATTAAACAAGAATGGGGAAAGTGGACACACACCGTCCCATTTCTATAGAAGTCATCCTTATTCTTGTCTTTAACCCTTTCCGGCTTCATCTCCTCATTTATTGTCCTGAGTATTTGCCTCATAAGTGCTTTTGCGGGTTATTTTTGTTAGGGAACACTGCTATTAGGGGTTCTTCTGTTTACATGTAGGTAATGCCGAGTAACATCTGTTCGGGTCCCCTTCACCATTGCTTTTAATGTAGCTACATTGAACATATCCATGAATTGTTCTGCTTGTCTATTTAGTTGTGGGTGGTCCAGCGGGCAGTGGATATGAACAGTGTCGTTTCGACGATAGGAATCGCTGAAAATTTGTGACGTGAATTGGTACCCATTATCGAAAACGAGTGTTTCCTGGAAGCCCATGGTGCGCGAATATCCTCATTAATACTTCTTAAATTTTCTGCGTAGTCGGAGGAACTACCGGATGAATCTCTGATTATTTGGAGTGTGTATCTACTAGGATTATGTGATAGATTCCTAACATGAAGTCGGTAACATCGTGATGTACTTTGCTCAAGGATTTTACGGAATTTGACCAGCTTACTGGTCTCATCTTCAGTAGATTGCTTGATACCCTCTGACAGCGGTCATATTTCTTCTCTAGGTCTTCGATATGCTCGTCCATCTTTGGCCAGTAGACGTAACCTAGTGTCACTGATTTTATTGGCACTGTTCCAGGGTGTTCAGTATGCAATCACTGGAGCACTACTAAGCGTGATTAATGTAGTATCACCACTTGTCCCTTAAATGTAATGCACTCTTCGACTATGCAGAGATTGTCGACGTTGATATAGGTGCCTCAGTTCTTCGTCTACGAGGTCTGGCCATTTGTACTGCATATAATGGATCACCCTTTGAACCGTTTTGTTTCTTCTCATGAACTAAGCGACTTGGTAGACGGCCGTTGACAGTGCTCTCATAACATCAATGAAAGGTTTTTAGCGTAGTCTCTTGTATTATTGTAGATAAAACCGACTACTAACTAGTCGTGAGGTAGGTGCTTTATTGCTTTTTCCTTCCCATTCGGAAATTTGTACAAGGTAACTGCACCCACGCTATGCGCTGACGCATCTTCTGCAAAAATAATTAGCATCTTTGGATTGTAATGCGTCAATAGGAGGTGGAATTCAGGAAAATTCATTAAGCTATCGAAAGCGGTTCGGCACTGTTTCATCCAGTTGCATTTAACATTCTTCCTCAGCAGATGATTCAGCTGTGTTCGTCTCACATACGAGTTTGGTAAGAATCTTGAGTAGTAACTAGTGAGTCTTAAGAAGGATCGTAGAGTAGATATGTCGTAAAGTTCAGGCATCCTTGAAATGGCTTTAAAGTTTTCCAACTCAGGACGGCAACCCAATTTCTCAAATTTAAATCCAAAGTACTTGACAGATGTCAGGTAGAATTCACATTTCTCAGGGAGTAAGCAAAGCGACCAGGAGGGTTCAAGCGTTCGGGGTGCAAAGGTAGTCCGCGACTAGTCAAGCATCAAGTACGAGACGTAACACTGGCGACAGGGTAAACTATCAAAATGTCATTTACCTTCGAACAAGTTGAAGCTTTGCTGGAACGCCAAGAGAAACGCTACGAACAGTTCCAGATACGTGTGTTAGAAACCTTGACCAAGCAAATGAACCTTACTCATGTAGATCTCACGCAGACTTCATCATTAACTCTATCAATGAGTTCCATTTTGATGGCTTAGCTGGTATTACGTTTGATTCACGGTTTATGAAGTACGAAGACTTGTTCAAGGTCGACTTGAAAAAAGTTGATGATGCCGCGAAGGTCAGAATGCTCCTGTGAAAGCTTGGCACCGTTGAACATGAACGCAAAACTAACTTCATCCTTCCAAAGAACCCAAGAGATATTTCCTTTGAAGCAACAGTTGAGATCCTGTCGCAAATTTTTGGCGAACAATCATCCTTATTTTATATCCGCTATCAATGCCTAAAGTTATCAAAAGCAGGTGATGACGACTGGGTGAAACATGCAGGCATAGTGAACCGTGAGTGTGAGCGGTGTAGACTCTCATCAATGACAGAGGACCAGTTTAAGTGTCTGGTTTTTGCATGCAGTTTGCAATCACCGGAAGATGCCGACATTAGAACCAGAATTTTGAGTAAGATTGAACAGTGTCCAACCATCACGCTACAAGAAGTCACCAGTGAATGCCAGAGGTTAGTGAACTTGAAACATGATACTTCTATGGTTGAGAACGGCAGTCGTCCTACGTACGTCCATGCAATAATGGAGAGAAAAGATTCTAGCACGCAAAAGCAATATGGTTCACAACCTCCGTCTCCATGCTGGTTATGCGGAGAATGGCACTTTAAGAAGTTTTGTCCATACAAAGATCACCGTTGCAGCAAATGCCATCGTAAAGGACACAAAGAGACTCACTGTAAAGGAAAGTTACATCGTCGTCATGCACCGAAACCTTATTCCAGAAAATATAAATCTCGTGTATCAACCAACAAAATAATAGTGGCTCATACTAGAACACAACATTCCAGCCGAAGAAAATATGTTACCATAAAGGTCAACGGCCGTCGTACTCGTCTACAACTCGACACCGCTTCTGACATAACGCTTATCAGCCGAGCAACCTGGGAGCATATTGGCGAACCCCCAGTGTGTTCAACAATTCAGCTAGCCCACAGTGCATCCGCAGGTAAATTAAATATTGTCGGTGAGATAGGCTGGGAAGTTGCTAAGGGGAACGCGAAGGCAAATGCCACAGTATACCTCACAGAGAATCCATGGTCAGATTTGTTGGGTTTCGACCTAATAGAAACTCTGCATCTGGCGAACTTTTCGATTAACCACATCTGCAGCCGCATCAGGACTTCTGAGGTGTCGGAGACAAAAATGAGGAACACTGTGTTAGGAAGACATCAAAGGGTGTTTGCAGAAGATTTGAGGGAGTGTAATAAAGCGAAAGCACGACTAGTTCTCAAGCATGGTGCCACTCCAGTTTTCCGATCTAAACGTCCAGTGCCGTATGCTGCTTTATCTATTGTCGAGCAAGAGCTAGATCGCCTTCAAAAAAGTGGTGTCATCGAACCGGTAAATTTCTTCGAATGGGCAGCTCCAATAGTAATCGTTAAGAAGCCCAATGGAAGCATCCGATTATGTGCAGATTATTCTACAGGTCTAAATGAAGCACTAGAAGCCCATCAGTACCGGTTGCCGCTACCAGAAGACTTATTGGCGAAGCTGAATGGAGGGAGATACTTTGCAAAGTTGGACTTATCAGACGCTTACCTGCAAATTCCAGTAGCTGAAGAATGCAAACAATACTTGACTATAAACACCCACAAAGGATTGTTTCGCTATAACAGACTGCCGTTTGGCGTGAAGACAGCCCAATCAATCTTCCAACAAATCATGGACACGATATTACATGACATTCCTGGTACTGCTGCTTATTTGGATGATATACTCATAATGGGTGTAGATCAAACCGATTTAGAAAAGAAGCTGGATTCAGTGCTCATACGAATTGGGGATTTCGGTTTCCGTTTACATGCTGAAAAATGTGACTTCCATCTGCAGCAAGTGCGATACTTGGAATTTATAGTGGATAAAAATGGAAGAAGACCCGATCCAAAAAACATCGAAGCTATTAAGACGATGCCACCACCGACAGATGTTCCGACCCTACGATCCTTCTTGGGAACGGTCAGTCATTATGGTATATTTCTTCCAGACCTGCACCGTCTGCGAGCCCCACTGAATCGTCTACTATCGAAAAATGTCCAGTGGATCTGGTCAGATGAATGCCAGAGTGCGTTTACAGAAATAAAACAACTTCTATCGTCGAACCTACTTCTGACACACTATGACCCAGCTCTACCCATTATGGTTGCAGCAGATGCTTCGAACTACGGAATCGGTGCGGTGATTTCACATGTTTACCCAGATGGATCTGAGAAGGCGATTGCCCATGCTGCAAGATCATTAACGACAACGGAACGAAACTATAGTCAAATAGAGAAAGGAGCTCTTTCCATTATCTTCGCGGTGGAGAAGTTTCACAGGATGCTATTTGGCCGACCGTTTACGTTATTGACAGACCACAAACCACTACTAACGGTTTTCAGATCCAAAAAAGGCATTCCCGTGTATACAGCAAACCGTCTGCAACGATGGGCCACTACGCTTCTTGGTTACGATTTTAAGATAAAGTATCAGCCAACAAAAGATTTTGGTCAGGCAGACGCCCTCCAAAGATTAATCGGCTCCCGTACAAAACAAGAAGAGGATATACTCGTGTCCAGCGTAGAAGCCGAGGTCCAGACAGTGTTAACAGATGCAATTTCCGGACTGCCGGTTACTTTCAAGCCATCAAGGAAGTCAGTGAAAGAGACAATACAATGAAAATTATTCGCCGTTATATACTAGATAAATGGCCAACTTCTAGACTTCATGGCAAACTTCTACAGTACTTCCGTCGGAGAGACGCCTTGACAATTGTCGATTCATGCATCATGTTTGGCCACCGTATTGTTATTCCCGAAACATTTCGTCACCAAGTCCTTAACCAATTTCACAGCGGGCACCCGGGTATTAGCAAGATGAAGTCAGTAGCTCGGAGTTATGCCTACTGGCCGTCAATGGATAAGGATATAGAAGCGAAGTGCCTAAGCTGTTGGTCCTGTCTACAGGCTTCAAAAAGTCCGGCTAAGGCTGAACCGCAACCTTGGCCAAAACCAGACGCCCCCTGGAGAAGAATACATGCTGATTTCGCTGTTCCTATACAAAATAGAAATTACTTAGTCGTCGTGGATGCGTTCACAAAGTGGCCGGAAGTATACCATATGCCAAGTCTGACGTCAGAGGTCACAATTTGGAAATTGTCAAGACTTTTTTCCTGCTTCGGCGTCCCAGAGGTCCTGGTGACTGATAACGGTACCCAGTTTGCGTCGTCCACATTTCGACGTTTCTGCAGCGAAAACGGAATCACGCACATGCGATCTCCAGTGTATCACCCGAAGTCCAATGGTCAAGCAGAACGATTCGTTGATACATTAAAAAGAGCTCTGATTAAAGGGGGAGAAGACAGTATGCCGACGCAAGTTATCGACAAATTTCTAATGTCATATTGAGCTACACCAAACCCTGCCGTACCGGAGGGGAAGTCACCTGCTGAATCCATGTTCGAAAGGAAAGTTCGGACCATCTTTAACAGTATACTTCCATCTAAAAGAATAGACGAACCAAAAGATGAAAGGTAACGGACGACTATTCGTAGTTTCCAAGAGGGCGAAAACGTACTTATCAAGTCGTACCAAGGTACTAAGAACTGGGATCCGTGTATCATCGAACGGCGGATTGGAAAAGTATTATACCTAGTTCGGGGACGTTTCGGCACCTGCATAAGACTTATTAGTCAAATACGAAAGAATGGAGGAACAGTGAAAACACACGGCCAACTTCCATTTCAAATGCTAGTGAAAAAATTGCAAAAAAGTCCTAGTAAGAAAGAATGCAGAAGATGTAAAGCCAAAACAATCCAACCACGAGTAATGATTCGTAAAAGAAACACGGTAACCAGGTTGCAGGTAGATCCAAGCAGAAAATCATACATACAGAATCTTAAAGAGGGAAGGTGATGGGATGGCTCCGAGAAAACTCAACGAAGCCTCCAGATCCTTTGAAGGAGCCGAAGACATTCCATCCAATCACTGATCGATAGAACATTCCAGAATCTTGGCGTGGCACGTTCTGATTGGGTAACTGTTGAGACTTCTTAATTCGGATTGGATGGATTATAACACTGATTTTTGTTGTTCAGAAAACTATAAATACACGAATATTTTGTACCTGACTTACTCTTCATCTCACTGGAATAAAGTTCCTGTCTACCCGTCTTCGGGATGCTAAGGTAGTCCGCGACTAGTCAAGCATCAAGTACGAGACGTAACAAATGCTGACCATGTTTGTTTCAGCGAACACTACTAGTTAAAGGCGCGCGGTCAAGCATCACCACCAGATTACGACTCGAATCATAGTGGGTAGCATCTCTCTCTAGTTTGCCAGCCTAGACGTTGCTATCCCATTGAATCTTTGTTCGCGATCAAATATAATTTTTTTTCCATCCCTCAGTGACTTCTGATTTCTACTCAATCGTAAGATTGTGTCTAATCGATAGAAGTGGCTCTGGTTGTACGACAAGCGTAACTTGGTCATATAACCGGGTACACATCATTGGTGAGCACGACGTGATCTGGACACGATCATTACTGTGAGTTCATTCCATTTTATTGCTTTAATCAAAGTATTATTAGTGATCTTTTTTTTCTTCCTGATTATTTTCAGTATCATTGTATTTGCATACATTACTATTTTCATGATGTGCGATCAGACTCCTGAGCTTATTAGGATTAAAACCCCTACGCCTCCAAGCTTTCAGCTCATTCCTTTTTGGGCAGATAATGTAGAAGCTTGGTTCTGAAATGCAAAAGCGGAATTTCGAAACCACGACGTGACAGACCCAAGCTTTTAGATTTTGGCGGTTGTAGGGTTACTTCCGCGTGAATTGAACAGATACGTCACCCCTTCTTTTTTCAGTCCCGACTGACTAGAACCTTACAAACAGCTCAAAAGATCAATTCTCAAACATAGAGACTTGTCCGACAGACAACGTCATGACGAGTTGTTTCACACCATTGAGCTTGGTAGCGGTTAAGCGACAGAAATGTTATTGCGTATAGAGGAGGTAATTGGTCAACGCACTTTTGTTGAAGGTCTCTTCCGTCAACTATTCCTATTGAAACTGTCACAACAGGTGCAAGCAGTATTGGTAACATTTAACAACAACCCAGTAGATGAACTAGCTTCATCTGCTGATCAAATTCTGGAGATCACCAGAACTCGCCACAACAAAGTTTATTCCGTTACAGAAAAACCTCTCGAAACCAAAAACAAAATAACCGAATTGTGCAATACTCTTTCTCGTTTCCTCGATCAACAGGATCAACGCCGACCAAGCAATCCTCGACGACGAAGTTCATCACGCAAAAGACCCTCATCTCAACCTCGACGAAGGGAAAATTCACAATGGTGTTGGTATCACAACACTTATGGCAAGGACTCAAAGAAGTAAAGAGACCTCTGTTGTTTTCCTAGCCACAAACCCACTGTTGAGGCGTCGGTAAACTATCCTGGCGGCAAGAATTAGTGGCAACCGTAGCTGGTGGAAACAGCCGTTTGCTATTTATCAATGATGTGACAACGAAGGTTCGCAACCTTGTTTATACTGGCGCGGATGTCAGCGTCCTACCTGCAACTTTATTTGATCGCCAACATGAAGCTGCATTTGATTTACAGGCAGCCGACGAAAAACAAATAGCCACGTATAGAAAAAAATATGTCTACTTGAACGTGGGGTTGCGCAAACCCATACACTGGATTTTCACTATCGCTGATGGGAAAATACCTATCATAGGCATAGATTTGCTAAGCCACCACAAATTGCTTGTGGGCCCTTGCAAAAAGAGGCTAGTTAACAACAACACAAAGCTATACGTGCGTGGAACCATTGCTACAGGCTGTAGCTTATGTCTTCTTTGCTTTAAACATTTGATTAACCCTATTTTCAGCCAATACTTGACAAGTATCCGGACCTGAATAAGGCGACGTCGAAGTAATCATGTGTAACCAGCAATGTTACACATCAAATAACGACTACAGGTCAACCTGCATTCTCCAAAGCACGCCAACCAGCACCCGAAAAATTAAGTATTGCGAAAAACGAATTCTATCACATGATTGACCTGGGAATAATCCGCCCATCCAGCAGCCGATATTCGTCTCCAATACTGTAACGGTAACCAAACGTCCAGACGCCGGGCGCTGAAGATACAACTAGACAGGCTTCCAAATAAGAACCAATTGAGCCAAATCAAAAGAAACGAATTCCAAATAATGTATTTCTTGACCTGTTGAGTAATATTGTTCTATGCAATAAAGTATAAACGTATTATTACAAACCTTCAATATTGTAGGCTCCCAGTCTGAAAACAAATAGTTAACAGTCCAAAACAAAGGTGCGAGCCAAAAATGGCGGTAGTGAAGATAAACAAACCAGACACAAAGTGAACACAACAAATAAGTCAAGTTTGGAAGAACATGACAAGAATGATTCACAAAATTATATAAACCTTAAGTTTACCGCAACACTCCTCACCAACAGAACACTAGTTCTTTTAACAATCGACCGAATCAATTACACCAACAAAAATAATCAAACAAACCACATTCATACAAACAGTTAAAAATGGTGAGTCTTAGGTCTTACAACAGTACGCCTGAGACCACGCCTAACTATGACGGTCCCTAGGTCGTACAGCAGTACGCCTAGGGACTATCACATCTATCTACGGCCTCTAAAGGACACCTTCCTAATGTCCCTCACTAAGATACCGTTCCCTGTTCTTAACTCTACTTGCCTCACCTTTCCATCTTTACCTAGTATCGCACGCTGTACCAAACCTATTGGCCATTTATCTTTCTCTCTGAAATCAGAACAAATCACAACCAAGTCACTCCCCCGTAAAATTCTCTCTAACTTTGTCCACTTGTGACGCTGTTGTAACAGGGAAACATATTCTCGAAACCAACGCTTCCAAAAGACTTTCGCCAAATAGCTAGTTTGCTGCCATCGTCTAGAATATTTGTTGCTCAGAGGTAGGTCGCTGAAGTTGGTGACATTTTCTCTTAGGAGTAATAATTTTGCGGGGGTTAGCACCTCAAGATCTTCCGAGTCAGCTGTGATAGGTATTAGGGGTTGATTGTTGACAATACGCTCAGCTTCGATCATGAAGGTCATAAGACTTTTATCTGTCAATGTCTGTTCGTGTGCAAGAGCATTTAACACTCTACGGACCAATCGAATCATACGTTCCAAAACTCCACCCCAATGACTGGGAGCAGGAGGTCTAAAGTGCCAGTCAATACCCTTTTACAAGTAGTTGCTCGTAGATACGATCTTGTTTCCAATCCTGGAGACAGTTTTCTATTTCACATCTAGCTCCAACCAAGTTAGTTCCATTGTCACTGAATATCTCTCTCGGGTATCCCCTCCTCCCTATAAACCTCATAAGCGCCATGATAAACGAATCTGTAGTGAGGTTAGTCGTCACTTCTAAATGTATAGCTCTCATTCTCAAATATGTAAATACACATACGTACCGTTTCTGAAAACTTCTACCTTGCTTCACTGTGAGAGGCCCAAAATAGTCGACACTCACTGACAAAAATGGAAATTCACCATCTCCTTCTCTGACCAGTGTCAAGGATGCCATTAATTGTTGTGCCGGTCTAGCGTTCCTTCTTCGACAATGGATGCAATTCCCAACTATTCTTCTCACAGTTGTATCACCTCTTAACACCCAAACCTTTCGCGAACAGTTGCCATCACCTGGGTGGAACCCACATGTCCCTCTGTTCTTTGGTAGTGTTGCAAAATCAAATCTGTAAATGGATGTTTTGATGGGAGTATAATAGGATGTTTCCTAGTCTCACACCATGTAGTTCCCTGTAGCCAACCACCTACACACAATAACCCGTCTATTCAATTTGCGTAAAGGAGATCCGATGGCTTTCATTTTCGACTTACTCCCGGACGACTGTAGCATTCTGACCTCTTCCTCGAACACTCTGCTCTGAACAAAACGAATCAAATCTATGCATGCTAAGTCGATTTCTTCTACATTAAGTAAACCTAAACGTAAGGTTATGTCTATCCTTCCACAATATGTCATCAGTAAGTAACATTTGTACCTAGATAACCACGCCAGAGCTTTAAGTAATCTTTTCCAGTCTGAATAATAACTTATAAGTTGATGCATGCCATGTTCATCAACTACCAAATGCACACCAACCGATTCCTTTAATTCTGATGGGTTGTAATACACTCGATTCTAATAGTTGGCCAAAACTCCTTAGATCTTTTCAAGAAACCGGGACCTTCACTCCAAATTTTAATGTCATCTTCACTGAATCGTATGCCTCTGGATACATAGTCAACTACATTCTGCTTTGAAAGTACGTACTGCCACTGATTCACCTTAGTAAGGCTGTGGATCATCGAGACTCGATTAGCTACAAAGGTCTTAAAGTGGCTGGTCTCATTTCTGATGTAATTCAGCACAATCAAAGAGTCTGTCCAGAAAACTACATCTGCAAACTCCCTGTCCAATTCAGTCTGCAACTGTGAACCGGCGCAAGCAGCCAAGACTGCGGCTGTTAGTTCCAAACATGGTATGGTCTGGACCTTCAGAGGCGCCACCCTTGCTTTCGCTAAAATTAATCGACAGCACGCCTCCTCACCAGCAACATAACATCGAAAATATGCTACCACTCCATACCCAACTTCTAAAGCATCGCTAAAAAATATGTAGTTCTATAAGCGAATGGTCCATGTCAGGTGCTAGCATACATCGTGGGAAGGAAATATTCTCTAATTGCTGCATGTCATTTGGAAACTCAAACCAACGGGTTCTCTCGTCCCCCGAAATCTCCACATCCCATCCTAAACCTGATTTACATAGACGTTGAAGTAACTATTTTGCAGGTAGTATTACAGGAGCCAACAAACCTAGAGGGTCATAGAGAGATACGATACTTGAAAGGATACTCCATCTAGTGACATTTAGTTCCGGTATGTTGACCCTGAAAGTAAAGGAATCGTTCATGGTATTCCAGAATAACCCCAATGTAGGCTCGATAGGGAGCTTTTCAAAACCAATAGACTTCACAGCATCAGCCCGCTCTACCAGTGGAATGGATTCAATGACTTAAAGACAGTTACTTATCCACTTAGTGAGTCTTAAACCACCCTTCTTCAGGATAGATCCTAGTTGTTCAGCAAATGTCACTGCATCATGTATACTATTCGTAGAAGCCAAGTAGTCGTCTATATAAAAGTTTTTATCTACAACTCTCTGAATATCTTCCATCGTATCTTCACAAAACATGTCTACTGTCTTCCTGAGGGCGAAGTTAGCACAGAATGGAGACGACACTGCACCAAACGAATGAACAGTCAGACAATACTCAATTACTTCCTGCTCGGTGTCGCCGTCCTACCACCACAACAATCGAAACGCTTCTCTATCACCTTCTGGAATTCCCACTTGCAGGAACATTTCTTCAATGTCAGCTGCTAACGCTATCCTACCTAGTCTGAACCGTAGGAGCACTCCTATCAAACTGTTAACTGTATTCGGACCACGCAAAAGCTGATCATTGAGGGACAAATCTTGATACTTCGCAGCACAATCAAATACAATTCCCAACTTTTCTGGCTTCTTAGGATTAATAACAGGGTGATGCGAAATATACCAACAAACTCCTCCTGCGTTAAAACTCCATTTATCAACTTCAACAATATAACCTTTGCTCAAATGTTCACTCATAACAAGCTTGTATCTTTCAAAGAGATGGTAATCCCTAGCGAACCGTCTACGCAAACATTCTAATCTACTGCTAGCCATCTCATAGTTATTCGGCAATTCGGGTCGCCCACGTTTCTAAGGTAACCCGACCTGGAAGTGGCCATCCACTAAGCTGGTTGAGCCTTCAACCATTTTCAGAGCCTTCTTATTTTCAACAGAATGCTGTTTAGGCAAATCATCCAAATCACTGAACTCATGATTATACAACCTTTTCAAGTCATCTGAAATGTCTGAACTACACGTACACCGACACCACTCAACTCTACTAACTAACCTGCCTGAGTTCTTCGGACCTAATACCATCCAACCCAGGTGTGTTCGTATTCCAAACGGGTGTTTTCTATCTCCAAATCTTTGCTCCTAAACCCAGTGTGCATCCGGAACATCACATCCAACAAGAATACCTATCGTCTTGTTTCAGAACTGAGGAAAAGATATATCCCCTAGGTGTTTCCATTTTTCCAGCTGTTGTTGGGTAAGGGACTCTGCATGACCTAGTGGTAGTTTCTTGGTGGCATAAGCTTTACTAATTTGGACAGACTCTTTGCCGTCTAAAGAGAACAATTTTACACTCACTTCTAGACACTTGTGAACAGAAGTTCCATTTATAGAAGTCAGATTTATTGAAGAAGCCTTACCTTCCGAACATAAGTGGTTGAAAATTTCTTCACATATAAGGGATGTATCAGAACCACTATCTAGAAAGGCATACGTTTCCATACTTTCGTAAGGACCACATACTCTAACAGGTATAGTGCCGGAATGAACGTGCATAAAATCGATCTCCCGAGCAAGATGAACAGAACTACCATTACCATCAACGTGCAGAAGCGAATGGTGCTTAACTATGCAACTCTTCACTGAACACTTCAAACCTGAGCCACACTTCCGAGCAACATGACCAGATGCTAGGCATAAATAACACAAATCACGTTTTCGTGCCTCTAACCTCCTGTCATTAACGTCCATCTCCAAGAACTCGGGCAATCAAATACAAAGTGTTTCCTTGTGCAAATGGCACAGGTTAATAATTTCAAAAAATTTTGTTGGCAGGTTCCGCCTTTAACCGTATTGAAGCTAACCTTTTTGTTAAGATGTCTCTCACTTCTTCTAGAATTACTATCCCACGCATTATCATGAACCAACATTCCATAACGCGTTCGTGAAACTCTCGTTCTCTCTTCTACAAACATCATCAAATCGCCCAAGCTCGGTTCTCTACCTCCAACTATGATAATACCTATTTCAAAAAAGGTATAACCAAGTCCAATCAGTGAATAAACCCGATAATGAATATTTGGCATTCACCAGTCATGTAATCTTCCATTGTGAACGGTTCCGACAGTCGGGAGTGCAGATTAGTTCAGGCGTCTTGTGTTTCATTATGTACTTAAGTCTCATGCAGATATTGATATACGCACTCATAATTATGTTTCATCAACACACAAGCACAGTATGCATCCAGAGAATGCATCAAATAGGAGAAAGGGCGAACCACTGGTGTTTAATGAGGGTTATTTTTCTGAAGTTTGTCCTTTATAAGAGTATTTGTTTTTATTTGGCACTCAGCGGCATAGACAGGTTCGATATAAAACCAGGTTATTTAGTAGGAACAGGCAGCCTAAATTTAAACTGCACCGGAAGACAGCTACTCTTAATGCAATCCTTTACAATTTTAATGTAACTTTATCAATACGGAAAGTAAACTTTCAAGTTAAAAAGAAGTTTATTTTGCTGTTCACCAGATGGTTAAATCCATTAACTTCTGGATAGATACGGAGTCGTATTTTATAATTAATTCAGAAACCACATAGTCGAAAATGAGACGACCGATTTTGCCACCTATTACAACGAAGGCCGGAAATGTGCCAGATACTCAAACCTTTTCCTTAGTAGAATTACTAATAACTCTGTCTTTCCAAAAGAGAATGAGGATATGCATATGCCATGTTGCAAATAACTATAACAGTAACCTGCTGGGTATAGACTGGATTGGGAAACTTGGATATTGGGACATTCCATTTAGCTTAGTTTGTTCTAACTTAATGGATACATCCGTACAAAAATCCATTACAAATGAGTATGGCATAGAGTGTGTGAAGCAGCAATGATAAATATTCTCAAGAGTTTTCCGAATTCGGTTAGGGTTGTACACAATCGTCAAAGCTTAGTTGCATGTTTCTCTTGTTCCAGGGCCTGCTTTCGCCCAAAAACGCCATGCACCTTATTTAGTTGTTGAGGCCTTAGGCTTTAAACTTGAGTGCACTCAACATACGGTTGTCATATATTTCCTTCGAATTACTCGGCATGGGCTACACCGTCAGCTGTTGTCAAAATGGTACACGGAAAACCAAGTGTGTAAGAATTTTTCAACATGATTAAAGAAGGCGTTACAAGTTCGTCCGTATCCACTGCTCATCCCTAAGGATTTATTTATTTGTAATGTATTACTTGAAATTGGCTTCCCGGACGCTTATCTCTAAGTTGAGCTTGTTACTGACAATAAATACATACCAAGTGTTGTTTCAGTATGATAGATTACCGTTTGAAGTTAAGTGTGCTCCGGCAATTTCCCAACACGTACTGGATGCTATGTTAGCAGATTTATCGTTTTCCATGGCTTATATGGATGACATTTTAGTTACTGGCAAAAATGATAAGGAGCATTATGCTCATACAGGACGTCTGAGCTCGTATTGTATAAAATCGGAGTGTTTATTTTTTGTGTTTAGTATTAATTATTTGGAAATTATTATCAACTCGAATGGCCAAAGGCTTGGTCCTGATATGATTCGTGCAGTTGTGCTTATCCCGGTATCTTCTAACGCGCAGATACTGTGGTCATTCTTGAGGATGATAATTATAGCTACTTTGTGCCAAATATGCATTAACATCTAACTCCACTTAGTGCACTACTAACTAATAATACTTAGTGGCTTTGGTATGAGAAGCGTCGTTTCAGAAAGTGAAGTAGATCCTGATACCACATCTACTTCTGATTCATTATGTATGTATGATCAACATAAAACCTGGTACATATATGCATCGGTTCAAGTTGCCATACCTCTAAAGCACAGCAAGAGTAACATCACATTAGCAGAAGTAGAAGTTACTTCAATGATGATAATAATAAAAACAAAGAAGAGTGAACACATAGAATATGGTTCAGAGAGAAAAGAGATGGAGCTTGGAAAGTTATGAAATAATATTAAGCTAATGATTTAAGGGAGTACAATAAGTGAATATATCTGCTCCACTGTGACCGATACTGAGATATGTCACCCAACGTTTCCAACTACTGGTTACGGTATTTGCGCGGACCCTAACCAGGTAGTCTACATTTACTTATACGACCCAAAATAACAGTCAGTGACTTCAAGGACTGACGCCATGTCATGGTATGGCGGCCCCTAACTTACTTCCATCCTCTTCCTATATCAATCAACATCTCGCATCGAGAAAAACAATGGCTGGGCAAACGTAACACATGTCCCAACCACTTCAGTCTATGAAGATTCACAACCACGTTGACTGATTTACCGAATTTTCCTAATACCTGTTGTCTACCTTTATTACTACTTACTCGATGATCCCAGATGACGTGAGCGATGTTTCGAAGATATTGATGGTCAAAAACTAATAACCTTTGAGTGTCGTCTATCCTTAATGGCCACGTTTCATATCCACACAATAAGATAGAGCGAACTGCTGCGCAGTATACTCTTCCTTTCATTGAGAAACGAATATTTCGCCTACGCCATAGTTGACATAAGTTGACAAAGGCTAAACGAAGAAGGGAAACGCATTCCGAACATGGTTGCATTGGTGCGAATTGCTGTCAAAATACTCTGCATTTTACCAGCGTCTTCGCCAAATAAGGCTGTCATCAGCATATTCAACGCCAATAAGTTGATCTCCTGATAGGATATCGATTCCTGAAAAGTCAGACGATGAAAAAGCAATTTCCAACAGTAAATCGATTAGGAAATTAAATAAAAATGGAGATAGTGGGCAGTCTTGACGAACATCACTTGAAGTTACAAGTTTCGATGACAGTTTCTCAATAAGCTCTGACGTGACTAATAGTGTTTGAGTAGAGAACCTTCACATGATCTATGTACTTCTAGAGTACGCATTTCAATGAAAGGCACCGCCATAGGGCTTCTCGGACTACAGCGTCAAATGCCACTTTCAAGTAAAAAAAACCACCATTGTCATGCGCCGAAAAGCATGTTTATGTTCTAAAACCTGACAAATGGTCAATATCTGGTCTATACAACCAGGTCTGAAGCCAGCCTGATTTTCTCGCATTTGCAGACCATGAGTTATAGTTAAACATCTGATAATTATAGAAGTTAGTATTTTAGACACAATGTTAATTAAATTGATTCCTCTATGGTTATCTCTAGACGATTTTGACCCTTTCTTACATACTGGGACGATTAACGATCGACTCCAGTTAGACGGAACTAAGTCAGGTTCCCAAACGTCAGTCAAAATATCAGTCAGCCTAATCGTCAAAGTGGGACCACTGTCCTTAAAGACCTCTGAGGGTAATCCATCTGGACCCGCTGCTCTACGTCGTTTCAGATTAGCTTTAGTTTTTCCGATTTCGACAACAGTCGGGGGAAGTGCCTAAGTCGACTTTCCATTCAGGCTGTCTTATAATAGTGAAAAGTTCTAGAGCACCTGAAAGTCAACTGAACTGCTCCTTGAAATATTCAGCCCATTGTTCTGAACGTCTAGACTGAGAGCTGATAAGTATTCCATCTTTTTCGGAGATTGTCTCACTGACGCTTGATTTTTTAACCCAGGTTTCTTTTATTAACTTGAAAAGTTGCCTAGTGTTACCTAACGCCGCTACCTTTTTCATTTCCTTTGCTTTCGTTACCTACCACTATTCACGATAGTTTAACAGAATTTCGCTAGTTTATGTTTGATTACTCTTCGTTCCTCATCGTGTTCGGAGCCTAACGGGATAAGTTTTCAGGAGTCCATTAACCCAACAAAAGCCACCGAGTTCCATTGATTTTTCTTTGTCTTTTGATTTGATAGAGAAACTCTGGAGAAAGTGGATACTTTCACGTATCTGGGAAGCATCATCGATAAACAAGGAAGATCCGATGCAAATGTGAGGGCAAGGATCGGCAGAGCAAGGGTAGCATTTCTACAGTTGAAGAACATGTGGGACTCAAAACAATCGTCAACCAACCTCAAAGTCAGACTCTTCAATTCAAACGTTAAGACAGTTCTTCTATATGGAGCTGAAACGTGGAGAACTACTTCAAATATCCTCAGGAGGGTACAAGTAATTATAAGCAACTGTCTACGAAAGATATTGAATGTCCGTTGGCCGGAAACCATCAGTAACAGCCTACTATGGGAGAGAACAAATAAACTTCCAGCCGAAGAGGAAATCAGGAAACGACGTTGGAAATGGATACGATATTCATTGCAGAAATCATCAAACTGCATCACGAGGCAAGTATTAACTTGGAATCCTGTTGTGAAACTGATAAAAGGAAGGCCAAAGAACACACTGCGTCGAGAATTGGAAGGAGACATTAAAAGGATGAACAGCAACTGAAAACAGCTGGGAAGGGTTGCTCAGGACAGAGTTCTATGGAGAATACTGGTGAGCGACCTATGCCCCTCTGGGAGGGGTAATGGGCGTAAGTAAGTAGGTAAGTAATTTTGTGTTCAATTAGTAGGATTATCATTCACATTAATTTTTGTGAAGCTTATTCTCATGGTGATTTCTCTAACTAATAATCATTGTAATTTAATTGATGTATAAATGAATGAAACAAAACAAACCACCCTAGCAAAAAATAGTGTTACCATTCTTAATTCTTACCATAAATGCTACTTTTAGACTTGAATAATTGTCTTCTTAATCTAAGTACTGGTGTTAATGGGTATTGGCATTTAGGGTAAAGGCTAATACTAAGCAATAAATTTTCGCATCATTGACAAAATAAGACTCATTCTGTAAAAATGTTTCTGATAGTAAGCTTTAATAAAACGAGACTGACACTGAGAATTCGAGTTGTGCTAAGAATAATGATAACTTATTTGCCAATCAAGCAACAAATCGACGCACAAAGCCCGTCTTATACTGCGAATTTCCATAGGGGGGGAGGGGGCATAACATAATAAGCGTCATCTTATTAACGAAGTAGAAGTCACAAACTTATTTCATATCTGATAAGTTTAGATTCGCTATTATCTAATTGGTCAGACACGTGGTAATTGTAAGCCCGACTACATTTCATAGGTTAGCCTACATGTTTATAGATTTTCCCCTCATTTGTCACCTATCTATTTCAAAACTAATGGTAAATTCTACCTTGGATTTTGTGTTCCGTATGCATTACACTGGTTGTTCATCTGTTGCTCATATAGTCATAATTTTCACATCATCATAAGTTTTGTCTATGGTTTTTCAATATCAGTTTTAATACAGCCTTCGTGGTAAATTGTATAGCGAGTATTCATGTCCCACTTCGAAGTCCTCATCGATTTAAAACATCTTCATAATCACCATCCTGACTTCCTACTCAATTTATTCCCTGTCTATTTCTTTATAGTTGTTATTGCTAGTAACAAACTCCTGCTTGAAATTTTGTGTGCTAGGTATATTACGGTTGCTTTTTATTACATTTTTAAGTCTTCATTATCATAGACATTTATGTATGTAACCTGGTAGTCGAACTAATAGTCCTATTTTATTATTAACATTATTATTAATATTCCTACTTTTTGCACTTCAATAATGATGCTCTTTGGTTTTGTATGTGTTTGTCCTACGACGAATGATTATAATTATTGTGGACCATCCACCCGATCTTGTATTTAACTTGTACTCGTTAAATCCCTTAATATGTAATTTCATAAACTTCTTCAGTCAGTCAGTTACAACGTAGAACTTGGTACATGCGTACATCAGTTCAAGTTGCCATGCCTCAATTAGCAGATAAAGATTAAATTGTCGGACCAAATCCCAGAGTAGGGGAAGGTAGTAACAGAGTAAGTACTAATGGAAAGGCATAGAGATCAGAGATGAGATTTGAGATAAAAAGTGATTCAGTAAAGAGAAAATTATAATAAGCTCAGAAATTAGAATTTAGAAGAAGACAAGGAGTGGATGCACCTGCGCCATTGCAATCGATTTTGAGCCATATCACCTAAAGTCTCTAACCGTTTTTTACGATCATCGTGTGGGCCCCAACCAGGTAGTCTACATCTATTAACATGGCTCAGCCCAATTGTCAATGACTTCATGGATTGGTGCCATGTTTTTGTTTGGCCACCCCTAGCTTTCTTCCAGCCTACTCCCACACTAGACAACATTGCTCGTTTCGGTAGACGGTGGTCAGGCATATGCAACACATGTCCTAACCACCTCAGCCGGTGAAGATTCACTACTTCATCAATAGGCTTACCGTATTTACCTAGTACTCTATTCCTAACCCATGCATTGCTTACTCGGTTGTCCCAGCAAACACGAGCAATGTTTCGGAGACATCTATGATCGAATACTAGGATCCTACGGATATCCTCTATCCTTAAAGGCCATGTTTCACATCCATAAAGTAAAACGGATCTGACTGCTGCACACTAAACGCGTCCTTTTGTCATCAAACGAATGTCTCGCCTACGCCACAAGTGACGCAGATTGGCAAAAGCCGATCGAGCCTTATGTATACGGGCCGAGATTTCATCGGACACTAGACCGTTAGGACTGATGAGGCTCCCTAGATAAGTAAAACGGTTAACGCATTCAATAGTTTCACCCCCTATCACTAACTTTGGTGCCGAATTAAGCCAGTCCTGAAGTAACACTTTACATTTGGATGGGGAGAATCGCATCCCAAACATGCTTACGTTCAAGTTTAAGGTATTCAAAAAATTCTGCATTTTATCAGCATCTTCACTCAGTAGAACTATATCATCGGCATATTCTAAGTCAGTAAGTTTATCTCCTGGAAAGAGGTCAACCCCGGAGAAATCAGACGATGCCATTGTTAACTCTAAAAGTATGTCCATGATAAAATTAAATAAAAATGGAGATAGCGGACAACCTTGACGAACACCACTAGAAGTGGTCAATTCCGAAGACAATCTGCCATAAGCTCTAACACGACATGTGGTGTTCGAGTAGAGAGCTTGTATAAGGTTAATGTACTTCTCCGGTACGCCTTTTGATGACAGACATTGCCACATAACCTTACGATCAATGGAGCCAAACGCCGCCTTAAGGTCAAGGAATACAGCTATTGTTGGGCGTCTGAAAGTATGCCTATGTTCAAGAACCTGCCTAAGTGTGAATATTTTGTCTATACAACCACGTCCGGGTCTGAAGCCACCTTGGTTTTCTCGAGTTTGCTCTTCACGAGCTTTCGTTAGACGTCGAAGTATTATTGAAGCTAGTATTTTAGACACTATATTCGTTAAACTGATTCCTCGGTAATTGTCACACGAGGACTTCTGTCCTTTCTTAAAGACTGGAATGGTTAGTGTTCGAGACCAGTCAGATGGGATTACGTCTAGTTCCCGAATTCTAGCCAAGATCTCAGTTAGTCTCGCCGCTAAGACTGGACTACCTTCCTTAAATATCTCAGGGGTCAACCCATCTGCTCCTGCCGCTCTCCCTCGCTTTAAGTTTCCAATAGCCTTCACAACCTCACTGAGACTTGGGGGACCAATGTTAATTTGCCATTCAGATTGTTTGGGGATGGTGGGCAACTGGGATGACGCCGTGGGCCAGTTGAACTGCGAATTTCAATAGGGGGGGAGGGGGCATAACATAATAAGCGTCATCTTATTAACGAAGTAGAAGTCACAAACTTATTTCATATCTGATAAGTTTAGATTCGCTATTATCTAATTGGTCAGACACGTGGTAATTGTAAGCCCGACTACATTTCATAGGTTAGCCTACATGTTTATAGATTTTCCCCTCATTTGTCACCTATCTATTTCAAAACTAATGGTAAATTCTACCTTGGATTTTGTGTTCCGTATGCATTACACTGGTTGTTCATCTGTTGCTCATATAGTCATAATTTTCACATCATCATAAGTTTTGTCTATGGTTTTTCAATATCAGTTTTAATACAGCCTTCGTGTTAAATTGTATAGCGAGTATTCATGTCCCACTTCGAAGTCCTCATCGATTTAAAACATCTTCATAATCACCATCCTGACTTCCTACTCAATTTATTCCCTATCTATTTCTTTATAGTTGTTATTGCTAGTAACAAACTCCTGCTTGAAATTTTGTGTGCTAGGTATATTACGGTTGCTTTTTATTACATTTTTAAGTCTTCATTATCATAGACATTTATGTATGTAACCTGGTAGTCGAACTAATAGTCCTATTTTATTATTAACATTATTATTAATATTCCTACTTTTTGCACTTCAATAATGATGCTCTTTGGTTTTGTATGTGTTTGTCCTACGACGAATGATTATAATTATTGTGGACCATCCACCCGATCTTGTATTTAACTTGTACTCGTTAAATCCCTTAATATGTAATTTCATAAACTTCTTACTTTACAAAAATCTTATTCATATTTTAAAATACTTACCACGCCCGTAAAACTAGCGTACATGTATCATCAAGGACAAATTATTACTAAAAGATTTAGGTCGCAGGTCCAAACTTCGATCATCCTACTTTGATGTGGACAACTAAGTAGCGTAGTTAGCTCTCAAACAATTAAAGTGTGACTCAAAGCTGAATACACAAATCTGCTCTTTGCATTTAGGAAGCATCTATTTAAAGTTAGAGTATAGTAATAGTTCTCCAACGATACAAAATGTTCTTGTGTTCTCATACATGTGAATAATGTGCGCTAGATTGCAAAATTTAGCAAAACGCGCTTACATACCGTTGATCCTAAAACAGTAGAGATTATTCTAAATTCTTTGGATTAAGATATATCCAAAAATACTGAAATCAGGACTGACAGTTACCACTTAATCACAGTACTCTATCAGTAATGTACAACATAGAACTTGTGTATATATGCATATAGGTCTTAGTTGCTACAACCCATTTAACTACAGTATGTATTAATCTGGAATTTAGCTAGCACCACCTCAAATTCATGCTATGAGCGAACGAATATAGAGTTGTGACACAGCTCTTTGTGCAGCTGACTGCTATCCAACAGCATAAAATCGAAACTTCCTACGGTTAGTGAACAAGTTTGTCTGTATTTGAAGAAACGAAAAATGTGATGGAAGCACTAGTCTTTATTTATTACTAACCATTTATTGTCGTTCAGTAAAAATGGCCAGCAATAAAGGAATATTATACAGTAAGGCATGGTATAAAAACTTTCACTACATTTCTCACCTTTTCAAATGCGATTAAAATTGCACACATCTAATTTTACCTACTAATAAGCACCATTAAATAACATTCAACATTTGTTGAATACTATACGATACGATACAAACAGCTCTCTGTATAAATAAGGTATTAATTACATAAGTAGCCAGAAATCTGTAGAAAATACACCCTCCTTTCATATCCAAATCTAGATGGATAGTGGGATTGTTTCTCGCAAATTTCTACACAATAAAGGTGAGCTTACTCTAGTTAGGGTAGGCAAACGACATGCAGAGGTGTGAACTACGGGTACATACTTCATCAAGTCATGTGGACCCGTGTCAGGCTTTCCAAAAACAGAATCATGTTGCGGCTAATTAAGGAGAGACTTAGTCACACATATGGTCACTAATGAATAGAAGTAAGATGGGAGTAGTTTCTTCGCTTGTCGACAATTAACCCAGTGCCGTGACATACATATAGGGCTTAAGTACAAAACCTGACGATATCGACTACAGAAATCACAATGGTGCATGAAATGCTATCTTAGCAGTTGTTCGGACTTAATACATATAGCACTTTGACAAAATTCAGTGTAAACAGCTTAAGACAGTGTAGAGAAGTTTCTAAATTAAAAGAATACCGAGCAAACTTATAAATGCACATAAGATCTTCCTCTCAATACAAAAATAAGGAGGTGGGGGGAAGAGCAACATGAATTTTATAAACACCTGTAATTTTATTTAAAGGTGAGGAAAACATTAATCTTTTTTATTATAACAAAAATTTTATTAATTACTTTGTATTAGCAGCTAGTAGATGATACTGGATCAGTTGATGTGCAATAGGAAAGCAATCACTTACCGATATAGTAAAAGATTATTCCTTATAATTAATCAGTACCTGCACATCTGTATGTGGTACACAGCTCATGTTTGGTGAGGATAGTGGGGAAGAATGTATTGGAGGTGGTAGTAAACAAGATGACGATAGATTAGTGTGGAAATTGGCAATAACAGAGTTTGTAAATATAAAGTCCTGCTTGTTTTTATAGTGATGAGTTGTCTGAAGACAAATTTCAGGGTAATAATAATTCTTAAAGTCCATCAATGAAGTAGCTGATGAAGTACAATTCCTGGAAGTCTGTAACAAAGTATTATTATCAATACCACTATAACACTTATTTGGTGCAGTGTGACTAAACATATTATCAAATGTAATTGTTGAAGCATTATTAAACAATCCATCTGTGTTGTTTGATAGCAGAGATGGCATCTTAAAAAAATAGTAGTAGTGTCGTCTTATATCTGTCTTGAACAATCAGGCTAGTAATATTTCCAGGAAAATGTTTACGGATGTTGAATTTTGATTTGAAGAAGAGTTTGTTAGTTATTCAACAGTTGTCGTAATCGAGATTGCGTATACAACCTATGAGAAACAAATGATCTCACAGGATGCGTCGTCTAGTGTCTAAGTAATTCAAACTTCTAGGTCTCTACATTTTACTATTCAATTTACTAAATAGACAGTTCTGAAACATTTGCAGCCTATATCATTGATCTTGTTGGCGAAGCACAAACAGAGCGTGATATGGATAGAGGTATATAGTGCTATCTTTTCTCAGCATATGGTCACAATAATTTAACTCTTCGTTTCTGAGACGTTCTAAGTATTGACAGTGCTTAAAAATGTAACATGGAAGGTGTATCCAAGGAAAGGGGCTGGGAGGTGCAGTGCGCAGCCTCATTCAAGAAAATACTTCATTTGTCTAAGATCATGCTCTTGTTTGACGAGACAAGTATCTTGATATCAACTCTATTCCACTTTCTTTTGTTTATCATTTCTGAGTGAAGTTGGAAAAGAATCGGTTTATACCTTAGTTTGCTTATCTTACACGTTGATACAGAAATATTAATATGCGCGATTTGAGCTTTTAGTTTAAGCAATCAGTTGGTATTAGGACTTACCCTAGTAGATCGAGTTAGTTAACAAGAGTGGTCAAATTTTCACAAATTTTTGTTATATTGTCTCCTTATTTTGATTACATACGCATTATAAGTCTTATCCCTATCATTTGTATATTTCTCTCGCCTTTACCTCCAGTTTGACCCACTAATCGTTATTGCATCATTTTCCACGCACGAACTAACTAATTGTATATGTATTACCCCATTTTACTATCATCGCCTTAGCTTGTACTGAAATTATTTTACCGACTGGTCGGCTATGTGGTTTAGTCTTTAGCTGGTTAGCTCATCAATCGTGTGTTCTTTCTATCCTATTTAAGAGTAAAATGTTTGGATAAGACCAATGGGCATAGGATAGTCAGTTCCGCGTCATCGATCACTACGTTGATCTGGGCAAGGTTGCAATTTAAAACTAATGGAAACTCAAGATACGACATATCCTGCATAGTTGAATTTCACTGGTTTCGTCTCCGCATTAGAACTCGAGGAATTACCTTTCAAATTTAGTCAATAGTGGTCTGATATTGACTGTAATCAGATTTTATAGAGGTAATTAGATTTAACATAATGGTGATCATTTAACAGTTAGATGGTTGAACTGGCGCCTAACGACTGATATTTCTAGCTCCAGCCAATCCCGATATATTGGCACAACATCACCGATTGTCATTGCTAACAAAGTAAAGTTCCTGTAGTTCTACTGTGGATGCATGACTCGTGGAGTTCAATCATTTCGTGTGTGAGAGTTACGTACCGATTACAATAGATGAAGTGACGCATATATGTCGTAAATCGACAAAAGTTGGTAATGTTAATTATTGGATGCCAGCCTAATGGTCTAACGGTTAAGTGTTCGCATCTTAATTTGAAGGACCTGAGTTCGACTGCTATGCAAGGTTGTGGGAGCACATTGATGAACAGTCCCACACTAGGACGAAACAACCACCCGGTTCTCCTGGTTTTCAGCATTTGTCCAACTCAGATCAATCCATGATATCAAATCCAAACACAACAGTCTTCATAATACACAAGTATACTGATAATTAACCAAACTCGTTGATTGTAGCTACAGTGACATGGTGCTGCATTTTCGTTAGAGGAATACACACCAAATGGCTAATGAGAAATGCAGAAGTCCTGTAGTGGTCACTTTTACCCCCGGACATAATAGGTTTTTATTGCATATTTTTATGTGGATAAGCATGTACAACGTTAATTGGACTAGTTAACTATCCAGGTCGAAATCGAAACCTTCAGATTCGTTGTTCTGTTCAAATACAATCCTACCTCAACCACCGTTATTGAATTTCCTTATCATACGCGTATTTTACGATTTATACGTGTATAGGTCACTATAATTTGCGAGAATTAACGTGAACACAAGATGCATAATTAACAATGCCATGAATATCTTTTGTGATATTTAACCAATAATTAGGAGGCGCTGATGAGTGCATGATTCTGGACTGATTGTCGTACAATATTAAGAATTTAAACTAGTCACAAGATGGTTTTGAACAATATTTGCAGATGAAGGGAGGTTTCATAACCTAATTACCCAAAATGTAAATGAAAACCAGGAAATAAAACCACATGCTTCAGAAAACACATTACCAAAGGATTTCGAAGTAGCATATATAAAGTCAACTTTATGAATAATGAAGTTGCTTATCATATACATCGAAGTTTTACGAATAATTGAATAGGGTATGTTAATTAAGCATGATTAAGAAAGTTCGAAATACGTACGATTAGCTGGGAAACCTTGGTATCACTAGTGTTTAGGGTTTAGAGAGCTTTTGCTATCTGTGTATGCAGATTCTAATGAGTGTCGTAACAATACAATTGACTGAGAATTTTTTACAGATCTATTTGTACCTAGTAACAAATAAAAAATAGTCTAACCGTAATAAAAAATATAAGTAGACAGTTTGGCAATTAAAAATAAAAATAAATTATACTCGCTCACCATACAAAGCTTTAACATCTGACATCAAGGAAACATACCAGGAATAGGTAAAAGACGTCGTATATTGCGATGAAGCGAGAGAAAAACAAGAAACTTGAAAAAGCGGTTTTGTGTAGATCGGTAAGCACACTTTTATGTGTCTATTAAATAACTGATCCGTAGTACTTTCATGATATCTTGATAACAAAATATCTTTCTACCGGTTAATTATTATGAAATCTCTTCTCGTTCAGGAAAAGTAACTATTTGTTACTAAGATTGGGTCAAAAAAGCTAAAAGTACCTACATCCTATGATTTATGTTGAGTATGTAATGAGCCAAAATATGCTAATTGCATGCAACCACTTATTAGCTTTTTAGCAGATTTATGAGCAGACTGGTAACATGCAAGTTTTGCTTGAGGTGATTGTTCGTGGTGTATACCACACCTGAGTTAACACAAATACTGGCATTCGTGGGAGTGTGTGAAATATGTAAAAATAAGAAATCAAAATCTTAGCTTTAAAGTATCCTTGGATGTGGTCTTGATCGAAAATTTTATGCAAATGGATAGTCCTTCATACCCCTCTGTACAGGAGCAGCTAAATTAATAAATACACATTGACGTAGCAAAACGAGATAACTTGAAGTTGATGAACCACGACTGGTCGACCAGAAAACGACAAACACGAATTAGCCGCATAAAAAGTTCTTTCCACTGTTGTACAATGACCATCTAGACTGTATAAAAAGTTTATTTAATCTTATGTTCTGAAATGCTTGAACAACTCACCATGAGATTTCGAGCTTCAACAAGTTGAAGGTCAGTTACTACCTGGATAGACACCTCAAACAAAACAAACTAGCCTCCAAACCAATACTCATTAGCTTCGTGACGACTGGAAATATATCACAGGTTGGTGACCTTGCTGCTGTGTAAACAACAGTCGCTACATTTATAAATTTGTGTCCGTTCCGTGGTTATATGGGAATTTTTTAGAAATAATTTTAAGTTTTGAATTTAATCCTAAAACTTAGTGCTATTTATGATCTGATGTCACTTGTTGGACTGCGTTACGTGAATTGTGTGGTTATAGGCAGCGTGTTGTTTTATGTGTCGTTTGTTATAAGGTTTCGACACATGTAAAGAGACAATTTCGTCTGTTAACCGTGTCTAATATGGATCGCGAGTCGTATACTGAATGAACAAAGACATTTTATATAGTTTTAGACGACTACTGTAGAACTTAAGCATAAATACTCGCATAGTTCTCTAATGAAAGCAAATTAACTAAAAATTATTGATAAAAAATATATAAAACAGTTTTGGATGCCTAGGTTCATTACTTGTTTGCTGCACTTAAACTGAATATAACTGTTTAGCCCTGCTTGGAAGACAGCTAACCCAGTTCCCCTAGTAGCCAGCAAGTATGAACTGGAGAAATGTGTTTAGGCATGCAGATGATCTAATATACTAGCTTCTGCTGATGAAACCAACTCTTTCCTAACTTGATTAAAGATCGGAAAATGGGATTTGTTATCATGGTCATCCTCAAAAATGAATTTGATAGCTGAGTGTAGTGCTAAATGCTGATTGACAATTATAAAAGTCCTATTAAAGACATCTATTGTAAAATATCTTTTACATTTTTACTAGCGACTAATTTGGATTGAAATGTACGAACAACTCAATTTGTCGTTTATAGTAATGAGAATAAAACGTATTCAAAACTAGAAGAGGGAGCTGAAATAATTATTCATTTATATTTCAATTCTTTAGGACAAGTGGTAAATAACGTCACCGTAACCGAGTACTTGAAATTTTATTATTGTTCAAAAAAGTTCATTTTACTTGTTTGGGTTGATTTACTTGTGATAAGTTGGACTGTTTGACCATGTACGCGCATAAATATTACTGCATATTAAGGTATGATGAGGATTTATATTGGAAAAAAATAATATTTGTTTTTGCTGCTCTAGTTTAAATAAAGGGAACTGTCAATATTTTAAATACTAACTCGTGAAAGTCAATAACTAACTTGCTGTTTGATATTCACGTGGGTCAGTAAGACTACAGAACCAGTCGATTGCCGAAACAATAAATTTTCGTGGTGAGAACCACAAAGAAGTAAGGAGTTAAGTGGAATAAATTGAACAGATTTTCGAAATTTCAATTAACGCGACTAACCATTTATGAAGCAAACTATCCGATGGTCACTACTTTGTCGTATGAAGAGCTGCCGATGAATTTCTTCTCAATGTATTCACATAGCGGGGGGGGGTTCAAAAGTGAGACGTGTTATAAAGGATGACTTAGGAATGATAACTGAACATTCAGGACTAATTTTCGGAGGATTATTCTGTACATGTTGATTGCATTTTTAGAAATCATTATTTAAAGATCCGACATATATATAAAGCATTATAACCTCTAGCAATAAAAGCAAACAAAAAGGGACTTACTTCCTTTATGATTGTTTTCTTATATTTCTTCAGTAATTAGTGGCTTTAAGTTGCTAACACCTAAGTCATGGTATTTATCACTTCAGACGAAACATTGTGATTTAGTTGTGAGTATGTTTCATACAAATGATGATCAAGAATAGTGTCATGAAGGCAACTGTGCCAATCACATGCCTCAGGATCGCACATATTACATATATTAACGCCATCAGTGAATGCACCATCTGAAGGACCAGAAGCATAGCGTGGCAGTTCACAATCATGAAACGGATTACTAAAAAAGATGATGAGATGATTATGCTGAATAGTTCAACGTTTAATAGTCAGTAATAAAGAGTTTGTTGGCATAGAAAATTTAAAGTAGCCTGAACAAAACTCATTAAAAAGTGAAGGATGTAAAGAACGTATTAGGCCAGTTTCAAGTATTCCCAAAAGTAGTTGTTGCTAATAATGTGGTGGCTGCTGAAGCAAAAAGAAATGAAAAATTGATTTTTGAATAAACTTTTAATATCCATATGAAAGTGCGTTTGGCAGCGATGAACTCAGAGTATGTCTTCACATAAACACTTATACTCATTCTCGTCTAGGAATATCCAGCTGATAGGTTTCAAAATAAGTAGCAGTATATTTTCGTTAGATAACATCCTTCACCATGAGGAAAAGCAATTAAAGAAAATAGGTTACGATGTATAGTCTACGGTGATTATTTAACCGCGTTCCACAAACGGCATTCCGAAACATCAAATTATTTGAATAAATATGCAACTGACAAAAGCACGAGCGAATAATATGAAGACATTTTACGAGACAAAAATTCATTATAGAAATATTAGTGGTTACCTGCAAACATTATTTCCAATTGTATGCAATAGGAAATCGTATGGTTCATCAAATTGCTGACCACGAGCGGTTTTTAAATATGCCCATGTATTACATAATTGTCTTGAAAATTGTGTCCAAAGAAATGTAAAGTGAGCTCTCTCTTCTTGCAATTGGTTTGTTAATAAATTGCGTTGAGAATTGAGGGGATTTGATTCATATAAATAGATACTCTCATCCTTATTACATTTATCCGTTCGAGATAATTTATGAAGTGTTATAGACCACGGAGGGTCATTATTCGCAGTTGGAACGTCATGACTCTTGATACAGCGAAAATACTCATTTGTTGTGGCAGAGTCATACTGACAATTCAGTAGTGAATTTGCACGAGTTTCATTTGGATATCTTCTACCTAAAAATTAGTTACAACATAATTCATTACGAACTTATGAAATTCAAATACGAAGTTGACCCATGAGGTAAATGAAAATCGTTCATTTAACGTAAAATTTCCTTCTTGACTCATTACGAAACGAATAGAATGATACAAGAAAAAGCAATCCCACAGGAGAAAAAGGGTAAAAACAAAGGAGTTAAAAAAAACAAACCTTTAAACGAACAGATACAACAAGTTAAAAACAAAAGCTTGAACTTCACGAGAAAAAAAAACCTTGGGGATAAGATTTCACAGTTGAGTTATGGCTAAATAATGTACACAATATATAACGATTAGCGAACAGACAGAATCACGTGACGCTAAAAAGTAACAGGCTTTCCTGATACTAAAACGTAATCCAATCTTTCTACTTCAAATCCGCATGTTTACTTTTTTTGAATTGCCCGTTAGGATAAATTCTTACAAGTCACGTCTATAGGATTAGCTTGTTTAGGATTGTAGGAAGATTATGGTTATTAAATTTTATATGATATGTAGTTATTTTAATTTGCTATTTTGTGTACAACTGAAGTTGTACCTGACCACATTAAATTTAAGTTGAATAAGTGGAACATTATTATCAATATCACTAAATGCCGGAAAAATACGAGTACGAATCGCCCAATAATCTTGTGTTCTTCCTATCTGGCTTGGGAGTAGTTAGTATAAAAGCAGACCTATGAGTACAGAATAGTAATCTTTGTTATATTGGCCTTGGCAATGTCGTTACTCAGAACTGACCGAAGTTAAGAACACAAAAGCTTGGCGGTGGGGTGAATCAGGAACTCAACTTACACATGCAAATGTCAAGTTCATTCAATAATTAGACGAGAAGTCAGGAGTACTTAACTGATTAATCGGCATAATAGAGCCACCGTCAGTAGACTTACACGTAATTAATTATTGACTGAGTCATTATTGAGCACCATCAAAAGTGGATTTATACAAAAAATACTTCGATTCGGAGTCAATCAATATGTTGACCTCCAGTGAGCAAATAAACTAATTACTGAATCGACTCGCTTAGGAGCGTCTGATTGGAAGACTGTTGGGTATATGTAGGGTCAGCTCAACGAAAACTACCAGGACTAAAAGATGAAGCAGTCAGTGACATCATGTATAGAATACCCAAATACAAGAAGCATGTTAAACAGAGTAATACATAGACCTATTGCCTAATAGAGCTGTTTCAAACAACCCAAATAATGAACTGGGGAAGTCTGCCCTTGTCATTACAGAAGCGAAGCAAGATTCAGTTGCAACGTTCATTATAGTATGTCATGCAGTCACAGCAGTGTAGGAGCATTATTGCAATAAATTTACGAGTAATAAAGCTGACAATCCTCATCAGAAAGACGTTCTATATGGTGAGTAAGCACTGCTGAAAGCCAGAATAGAAGGATGCATTCATCAGAAATTACTTCAAAAAAAAGACGGATTGTCATCAATGTCAAAAAAAAACATAAGTGTTGAAAAATAACCAAGACGAGGTTATATTACTACCTCTATTGTTCATGAGTACAGAAGAATAACAAGTTGCAGCAACATATTGTTGAGAACAGCAGCTGGTGAGTGTAACGAAGTATCCTTTCTGTCAGTACGAAAAGACCACACAATTTTTCGAGGGAGAGGAAACAATCACTAGGGTGTTATTAAATTTCGTATGATAGCTAATCGTTTTCTTTCCCTTCCCTTACATAAAATTTCAGTTGCATCTGACAGCATACAAACTTAAGCTAAATATGTGCAAACTCTATTATCAGTATCAATTTCGAAAAGGGGGGAGGTTGATAGAGGACGAGTTTTGAAAAATAACTGGAATTAAAGAACTATTTCTCGGTAAATTATTTAATTGTTATGAAATGAACATTATTTTCTAATTATTTTTATATTCCACTCGTCATAACCTGTCAAATCGTTAGTACACTGTTTGTCATTTTCAGATCATCGACAACTGATAGTTATGTACGTGTTAGCTCGTTTTGCTAGCATTATCGTCATAGTTAGTTAAAATATCATTAGTCTGATTGACCTGATATGTGATGTGGATAGGTATATATATACAAAAATAAGTGTTTGCAGTATGCGAATACGATAAGGGTGAGTGGTTCATCAATCTGATTTCCTTCCTATTCGGTTTGGGATAGGTTAGTATTAGGAATACCGACGATCATAGAATACTAGTTTTTGTCAGTCAGTCAGTTATAACGTAAAAATTGGTACATGCGAAAATTAGCTTAATTTGCAATGCCTCAATTAGCAGATTAAAAAAATGAAATTGTCGAACCGAATCTCAAAGTAGTGGAGGTAGCAACAGAAATAGCATGAATCGAGAGGACTAGAAATAAAAAAAACATTTAGGGAAATATAATGCCATAACTAAAAAATTATCATGAATTGAGACACTTAAAATTTGAAGGAGGACAAAGAATGGATGCATCTATGAAATTGAAAACGATCTTGAGCCATGTTACCCGAAATCTCCAGCCATTGATTAAAGTCATCACGCGGACTCAAACCAGACAATCTGCACCTATTAACATGGCTCAACCCAATTGTCAATGAATTCATGGACTGGTGCCATGTTTTGGTTTGGCCGCCCCTAGCTTTCTTCCAGCATACTCCTACACCAGACAGCATTGCTCGTTGAGGTAGGCGATAGTCGGGCATACGTAACACATGTCTTATCCACCTCAGCTGATAAAGAATAAGCACTTCATCAATAGACTTACCGTATTTACCCAGTACTCTATTCCTTTCCCACCCATTGCTTAATCGGTGATCCCAGCAAACAAAAGCAATGCTTCAAAAACATCTATGATCGAATACTAAGAGCCTAGGAATATCCCCTGTCTTGAATGATCATGTTTTATATCCATAAAGCAGAACGAATCGAACTGCTGCGCAGTAAATGCGTGGACATCCCTGACGGACACCACTTGAAGTGAGGGATTACGATGACAGTTCTCCATAAGCTCTCACTCGACCTGTAGTTTTAGAGTAGAGAGCTTGTACAAGGTTAATGTACTTCTTTGGTACACCTTTCAATGACAGACACTGCCACAGAACCTCCCGATCAACAGAGTCGAATGCCGCCTTTAGATCCAGGAAGACAATTATTGTAGGACGCTTAAATGTGTGTCTGTGTTCCAGGACCTGTCGCAGTGTGAAGATGTGGTCTATACAGCCACGTCTAGGTCTGAATCCAGCCTGGTTTTCTCTAGTCTGCTCTTCACGAGCTCTAGTTAGGCGTCTAAGTATAATCGAGGCTAATAATTTAGAAACTATATTAGTCAGATTGATTCCCCTGTGATTGTCACAAGAAGACTTTTGTCCTTTCTTATAAATTAGGACAATCAGGGATTGAGACCAGTCAGATGGTATTACGCCCAGTTCCCAGATTCTACCTAAGGTTTCAGTCAATCTAGCTGCTAAAACTGGACTACCATCCTTAAAAATTTCAGGGGTAAGCCTATCGGGACCTGCTGCTCTACCTCGCTTCAGATTTCCTATAGCCTTCTCAACTTCATAAAGACTAGGAGGAGTTAAGTCGATTTACCATTCAGGATGACTGGGGATCGTGGGCAACCGAAGTGTGGCTGAAGGCCAGTTGAACTGATCCCTAAAGTGTTCTGCCCATCGGTCCAATCTCCTGGACTGAGAATGAACTATAATCCCATCCTTTTCCGAGATAGTCTCACTCACATTTGGATTCCTAATACTAGTTTCTTTGATAAGTCGAAAAAGTTGCCTACTATTGTTTATTGTCGCTGCCTTTTCCATCGGTTTCGCTTTCGCCACCCACCACTGTTCACGGTCGTTGCGTAGGCTTTTTATCAGCCTGCGCTTAAGCTCACTTCGCTCTTCATCATGTTCAGAGCCAGGTGGGATGAGTTTACGAGCATCCATCAGTTCGGTGGATGCTACTGAAATCCACGGCTTCATCCTAGCCTTATGATTAACCTTACTAGCAGATATCATTGCTGTTTCCACAGCATTTTTGATATCATTCCAACCTGCTTCCGGATGGGAATCGCTTACACGGCCGCCTAACTGTTTTTCTAGTTGTTCCTTAAATATATTCTTAGCTTTATTATCATTAAGTAAAACCCTAAGAGGCTTCATTGCAATGTCTCTCCTACGTCCAGTAAGCCTCAAACAAGAACGCGCTCGCACTAAAGCATGATCTGAATCTAAACATGTGCCCCAGAACGAGCGACAGTCCTCTATCGAACCCCTCCATCGGTGGCTGATGGCGATGTGGTCTAGTTGGGTCCAACGTTGAGACGATTTTGGGGGTCGCCAGGTCAAAAGATGCTTTTCCTTATGCCTAAAGTTAGTATTCGCTAGAAACAGGCGGTTATCTGAGCATAGTTACAACAGACGATCGCCATTATCTGTTCTTTGAGCCGTGACACCATAACATCCACCCAAGTGTCTCTCATTTTCACTTAGTCTACCTACTTGAGCATTAAGGTCACCAGCCATTATAACTATATCAGAGCGCCTAGCTTTTTGGAGGAGGTCCGTAAGCTTGCTGTAAAACTCATCTTTCACCTCGTCTGAACTGCAGTCAGTGGGGGCATAGGCAGATACGACGAAGAGGCAACGACGAGTGTCCCTATCTTTCCGAATCCTAACTGTCCCGTTCAGTCGGACAGCGCACAAGCGACTATCTACAGGGATCCAGTCTAGGAGAGCTAGTTCTGCCCTACGACTCAATTCAATACCTACACCAGCGAGACCCAGGAAAGCAGCATTAGGGCTACCGGATACACGAAGAGTAAATTGGGCTGCTTCTTTGTTTCGATACAGTGAAATCAGGTTAATGGTTTTACTAGGATCCTGTATGCGCGTTTCCGAGACGCAGCATACATCGATTGAGTGAGATTCTAAAGTCTTAGCTAAGGAAGCCTGTTGCCCTATTTGACTTAATGTCCGTACATTAAAAGCTCCAACATATAGTCTAGAACGGGGTTTTAAGAGACCAGGAATGACTTTTCGTGAGCTCGCATCGTTTGCATTAGCGGTGCAGTGAGATGAAGGAATGTGAGTAGAGTTAGTCGTAGAGATAAGAGAGATATTATGGGGTGTAAAAAGGATTTGATTTCGACCGATTAGGACTCTCGTGCTTTTGCGGGTATGAGGGCGGTTGTCACTTTCCGGCTTCCCACACCATGGAAGTGTGTTTCTTGAGGAACCTGCAAAAGAAGGCAGATTAGTGTCGGTCTTAGAGACCTGAGAGCGTGACCAAGGGGCAACTGCTTGAGGCCTTTCATGCACGGCTCTTTTATGAAAAGATTTTGAGCATTAGCTCTGCACTTAAAAGACGTTATTGGACACCCTTACCGCCAGAGACGGGAATCCGTGAGGTAGAGTGAGGTGTGACATTTTTAGGGTCTACCTTTTCTAACCCCTCCTTCCTTGTGAGAAGGCAGCATCGCTGCAGATGCTGGTTGTCCGAGGGAAACACCTTACTGCTGTCACACCCCTCTGCAGTCAGCAGTACGACTTCGCCCTCAGACCTTGAGTAGCTGCTTTTAGTCTCATCGTTCTCCAATCGACCTACCTAGCATGGTAGAACCTACAGGAACATATGTTCCAGCCAGTATAGCTTGGTTGGGTCATCACGATAGGCAAGCCTGACCACCACGACAAGGTAGCAGCGACGGTCGGGCGGTGCCGAATCAAGCCAATGCTGAAGTAACATTTCGTATTTGGATGGGAAGAATCGCATACTAAACATGCTTACATTCATATTTAAGGTAATCAAAAGATTCTGCATTTTATCAACATCTTCACCCAATAGAACTATATCATCTGCATATCTCGAGCCAACAAGTTTATCTCCTGAAAAGAGGTCAACCCCGGAGAAATCAGACGATGACAATGTTAACTCTAAAAGTATGTTGGTGATAAAATTAAATAAAAATGGGGAAAGCGGACAACCTTGACGAACACCACTTGAAGTACTCAATTCTGATGACAATCTGCTATAAGCTCTGACTCGACATGTAGTGTTAGAGTAGAGGCCCGTATAAGATTAATGTTTCTCTGGTACGCCTTACATAACCTGACGATCGATAGAATCAAACACCGCCTTAAGGTCAAGGAATACAGCTTTTATTGGACGTCCAAAAGTGTGCCTGTGTTCTAGAACCTGCCGAAGTGTGAATATTTGGTTTATACAATCACGTCTAGGTTTGAAACCACCTTGATTTTCTTGAGTTTGTTCTTCACGAGCTTTAGTTAGACGTTGTAGTTTTATTAAAGCCAATATTTTAGACACTATTTTCGTTAAGCTGATTCGTCGGTAATTGTCACAAGAGGACTTCTGTTCTTTCTTATAGATTGGGACTTTTAGTGTTCGAGACTAGTCAGATGGGATTATGTTCAGTTCCCAGATTCTAGCCAAGATCTCGGTTAATTTCGCTGCTAAAACTCGATCTCCATCTTTAAATATTTCAGGGGTTAATCCATCAGATCAGGCTGTTCTTCCTAACTTTAGATTGCCTATAGCCTTTTCAACCTCATTAAGACTTATGGGACTGATATCAATTTGCCATTCAGATTGCTTGGGGATGGTGGGCAGCTGAGGTTAGGTGAGGCCAGTTGAACTGTTCCCTTAAGTGTTTTGACCATCTGTCTAATCTTTTGGATTGGCAATGAACAATAGCTTCATCATTTTCCGAAATACTTTCACTTACAGCCGGATTTCTGATACCCGTTTCCTTGGTAAGTCTGAACAGTTACCTACTGTTACCTATTGTCGCTTCCTTTTCCATCTCATCAGCCTTTGCTACTCGCCACTGCTCACGATTATTATGTAAGCTTTTAACCATCTCGTGTTCAGAGCCAAACGGCATAAGTTGCCTAGCATCTATCAGTTCAGTAGATGCAGCTGAAATCCACTGATTTTTCTTAACCTTTCGGTTAAGTTTACTAGTAGATATCACTACTATTTCAACAGCTTTTTGGACATCATTTGAAGATGATTCAAGGTGAGCATTATTTATATAGTTTATTAATTTTTCTTCCAGTTGTTCTTGAAACGTATTCTTGACTTTTTCATGTTTTATTTGAACAGGGAGATGGATCTCTGCCGTGAATCTTTTACGTTCAACGAGATGCAATCTAATACGTGCTCGTACTAAAGCATGATCTGAGTCTAAACATATACCCTAGAATGAACGGCAGTCTTTTATCGAGCTTTTGCTGCCCTTGGTCGCTGCATTGTTTCCGGAAAGGATGCACTCATAACTGGCCAGAATCAAGGACACAACAACGAGCTACTGTACACAAGAAAAATAACTGAGATTTTGAAAATAAACGATGCGCGTGCCCAATCAACAAAAGTGAGGGTTGCTGTGAATATGATCATCAGGGTTCATCAACTTAAAACAGATTTGAAAACTGATTTGAATTTAGTGATATCCACACTATTTATGAATAGTCACCCTAAGAACTTTGTTAACAAAAGATTCTTAGGGGAAAGCGTAATGCAAAAGAAAAACCAAGGGTTAGACCGAAATAGTGGATTCACACTGTGGCTGTACCATACCGAAACGGAACTTAAGAAGAGATTAGAAGAATTTGAAATAAACATAGTACACATGTCTTTTTCCACACGAACAATTCACTTGGCTCTGCACTTGTAAATATGAAGGATAAGGTGTTAAAAGAAAAATGAACTAATTGTGTCTAATGAGATCAAATGTGACAAATATAATGGATTATACGTAGGAGAAACATCACGACAGTTGAACATAAAAGTGGAGGAACATATATTTTATTTAAAGACTATTCCGAAATCCTCTGAAGGTTTAAAAAAAGGTTGGTAATAGCATTACATTTAATAGGAACAGAACACAGCATCAATTTCGATGGAACAAAAATCCTTCAGAAAGGTTTTGTTCCTTTTACAGAAAGATTAACGGCCGAAGGCTTATAAATAAGGGCAATTCCTAATAGTATAAACAGACGAGATAGAGTACTGTTAACATTACTAATGATCAATACATGAATTCAGGGATGATCTACTACTCTAACAAGCTATTACTTTCCACATAGGATAACACTTAGTTAATGTTTAAAATCAAGTTTGCATTCATTGACGGGCCACGTCAATACTACATCACATACATTTATTTACTGTGTTTAGAATGATCTAGTCTAATTAAGTGGTTTAATTATGCTGACTGTAACGAAATAGGCATCCATCCTTTGACCAATAATTGTCGTCACCTCCACTTACTCTCAATTATTCTCAAATTTGCATGACTTGATAAATTAATATTCAGATCATCTATTTTTTTTACGTGATCATAGCCTAAGGCTATGTATGTGCACAAATATTTTCGCAACATTTGAACCACACACACCTTCATCCACGACATTCTGAATATTGGTTTACTTATAATAGCTCATGTAATGTTCATACTCTGAATACTATTAGACAATCAACGTGACATTTAACCTCTTATTTACATTTATATTTGATCGTTTTGATTATTTTCCTGAAGAAGCTCCGATTGGCTGGTCGAGCGAAACGTTGGAATTTTCATTCGCTGAGATCATTTACAAATATATTTTATTTAAATATCTTTCACACACCCGGTGGTGAACCTAATCGTACTTATTGGATGAAAATTCCTATAAAAAAGATACTAATTATAGACTGAATGAATTGAAATAAATCAAAACCGTTAGGATAACTAATATCGAACAAGAAACTATTACCTGTGTGGAGGTCAGAGTAACTAGGACAAACATTTGTAGAGCAATGTAAGCATTTAAAAGAAAAACTTCGATTAGTAGGATGAGAAATTGAGTGGATGCTCATCAAACTAGATTTCAGTGAAGAGGCTAATCCAGAGTTTTCTGAATGAAACATTTTTACATGACTTCTTGAGCGAGTAATAACTGGCTCAGATGACTTTAGTTTCTCTGATCGCAACTGCTGTCGACTTAAAAAACAGATAGGCTGTGAGCAACTGGGTATTTGGAGTTGTGAACGTTGAGTAACAATAGAGGAAAGTATTGCGTCCAAAGATGAACTAGGATATGAATACTGACTAGGATCTATTGAGTTATGTTGAATGGACTGAACGTTACAATCTGATACGGAATGACGTGGATGTTTCGACACACTTGATGGTGCTGCATAAGGAACTCTAGACATATATGACTGAGGTTGTAAACATATGTGACAGACCGCCGAAGAGTGGTATGCAGTAGATTTCGCTGTACTAAACCATAGATTGTGGTTACAATAAGAGGAATTTATTGGTCGAATCCTTGAGTTTGAATAGAGGACTCCATTACTGTGAAGAGCAGACGAACAACTAGGAAAAATGATAAACGGAGTTAAAGAGGTTTGAAGTTCTCTTGAAATGGATTGCCCAACAGGTGTTGTTGGTGTCTCACAAGTTACAAAACGAATTCCAGACCATAATGATTTAATGGCAACTTCATAGTAACTACCTTCAGGATACACTGGACCAATATTATTAATCAAATAAGATGGGTACAAAATCACCTGTATACATTGGACAGAAGAATAATACCAAATGTACTTTAAACAAAACAACAACACAAATACGTTTAAATTACGTAGATAACTCTAAAGGAATACTTAATTATGCTGAATGCAGTAATAAGTCCATGTCTATATCGTTTTCAAACCTGAATTACAATATCCATACACAGTTGCTGATTGGTAAATCTCGTAGTTAAAATTTAGATTACCGCTTGTACCTGAGTGATAGCCTCTGAACTCAAAATTACAAAACCTTCCAAGTCGGGAATTCGAAAGATAAGAAAGGAGAAAGAGAATGTACTGTAGAAAGTATCAGGTATGCACAATAGACTATGTGTGTTCACAGTTTTGAGTTACCCAGAAATCCCCATTACAATTCACCTAATTCGGTAGTAGAAAAATGCAGATACTGTGACTTCAAAACTTCTAGAAATCCTATTAAGTAGTGATTGAATAGAATGCCTTCAGCTTGCTTGAGGCTTCTTCGAGACTTTTTCAGCCGTCTCGGCAAGGCATATAACAAAAAGTGCTTCAGTTAAACGATATTTCAAAAATGATGAAGGGCTCTCAGACTGGCTTGTGCCATATTTACGATAGTTAGTGGTAGATATGATGAATCCACGGAAATTGAACTTAATGTTTATTTTAAAGGTGCTCGTGACTTTTTTCTGAAAACTAATGAGTTGCTGATTACTTACAACTGTTACGCTAGCCTATGTAAGTTTTATGTAAAACAATATTTACGGTAAAATATCAATTTATACCTTGTTTAAAAATTTTTGGAAATTTCTGGCCGCTTTCGCATAACAGTATTTTATTGTCCAGTTTTATTCAGTTCATGCATGAACCGGACGAACGAATCGGTGGCATCCAGCATATTGTACAGTGAGGCAAGAACAAAAACAGCCCGTAAATAGATAGTTGCAAGCATTTCTGAAAGATTCCTACACGACTGGGAATTTTGGTGCATCAGAAAAGTAGCCAGCACTTCTCACTAAACAACCAACTTGTATTCGCTTAATTACTCACCTTAACTTGTGGTTTTACAATTCAATCATTATTTGTATCTTTTCTAATGTAGTATGCTGATGACATAAGTATTAAAATCTTTAGAACCATGTCCTATATCACAAGATTAGATTTTTTGTGACAAGAATAAGTATCGGTACAACCGCCCACTACACCTTTAAGTTATTTGATTTTAAATCACAAGGCTACTGACTTCAGAAAGCAGTTTCAAGCCTGAAATTCTAAATAATGATAATCTAAATCAGTAAGATGCATTACCGGAAGTAGACTAAAACTGATAATTCTAACTGTGGACATGTGAATGACATATATTAGCGTATATTTTTGATTTTCAAGGGTGTTGGAATACTATGATAGGTGAACGAATCTCGAATGTTGAACATTGTGGCATATAGTAGGAGCATACAACATTGTCACAAGTCTATATATCAACAAAGTGAATATACATCTGTCGTTTCTGAGGAAATCTAATTTATACTACTGCCTAATATACAAAGTGATTTATTAAAATATTATCAAATTCAAATACATAAATATTGTGAAATAGATAACTTATATATTCGGTGAACTTGCTTTTTCGTTAGAATGAGTTCTATAAACAATATAGCCACTATGTACCTCTACTGGGGAAGTAGTTAACTCAGCTGGTGACAGCGACGATTGAGAGGAAAAGTTTACATACTGACCAAGTTTGATTTGAGAGCGTCTAACGTGAGGTGTAATAGGAACAGAAGCTGAGCCAGTAGCGAGTATTTGGTCAATATAGGCGGAAGAGACAGAAAATGACTTTATCGAAAAATTCGGATAAACAGGATTCATTGAAAACAAATTATTGTGATCTATATGAATACAATCATTCCAGGATTTTTCGTGAGGCTTGAAATATACATTTGGAGCTTTTGTTGGTAGATAGAAACAATAGTCATCAAAATAGTGATCACAAGGACTCATAGCATCGTAAGTAGTTCTGTCAACATTTTCAACGGAATTATGCAAAGGTTTCATATCACCAACGTCATCGTTCATTGAGTGAGATGTTAGCATAGCGACCGTTATAACGTTCTTTTGACTTTCTTCCTTTACAGAATTAGAAGCGAGTTTACAGTTGCATTCATTGGATGTACGGTGAGAAGCATAAGAGTGGGGTGAGTCGATTTCATGGATTTCATTTAAACGATTGTGATCAATCGAGGTGTAAGGCTTCTGAAACTTTTGTTGATGATTTAAAACTTCTTCTAACTGGGCACACCGGGCTTCTAAAGCAGACTTAGCTTCTAAGGCCTCAGCCTTTTCGGCACGTGCTTTTGCAAGCCGTGCTCTTTCAACCTAGTTTCAATATAAATTTGATAGACAATAACTCATAAATAAACAAAAAAAATTAATAGGCGTGTATAACCTCGATATAAAACAACTAATAAATATACTAAGTGATAGATAAATTTTCACGAAATATCTCTAGTAAAGAGAAGTAAGAGGTAAATAAAATAATGAGATATGAAGGATAACTGAAGCAGAAAACCTATTAAAATATCGACGTACTTCTCGTCTGGCTCTCTCCTCTCTTGCCTGTGCTCTCATCTGCTGGACTTCAATGCTATCTGGTTGACGACGCCTCATAAATAATGAGTGGTTGCCAGTGCACATAGACATAACTGTTTTAGCTTGATTGGGGTCTGCTAACCAAACTTCGACGACGCTGATTAATAACGTCGAGGAATTTGAATTAGGCAAAGTTTTGGATAACAATGCGACATTATTTTCACCTGCCTGAGCCCTAGAGACGCGAAGACAATCCACACTATTATCAATAATTGCAAACTCATTGGCACAGTAACAAGAAGATTTGATAGATAAACCAGGAATGCAGCGCGAACCTAAATCAAAAACTAAAAACAAACGTGAAATTTTAAGGTTCGAAACAACAAAAATTGGAATTTTTCAGCTAAATATTCATCCATATTGTATGTATGTCAGTCATTGTATTTTTGGGGATTCCTAATCCCCAAACGAAAGAAGTTGTATTGATTTTTTGTAAGCTTTATTCGTAAACTTTCATCACATTAATTTGATTTCAATGTGAGTCCTACTCCTGAGTACAGTTTGACAGTATTTCATTGTATTAATTAAATGATTGATTTAACTTGATGAATAATCACTGCAAATTAATTGATATAAAAATTGATGTAATTGTGTAAATAAATTCGCAGTTCGCTAGTGTTGTCTGGTTGGCTTGTGTTCCTTCTTATTTCGGCTTGGGACTCAGTGGGCATAGGGCAGACTGTTGTGACGCGTGGTTTGGATTCTTTTTTCGACCGCGAAATCTCTGTCGTCAATTATTATCTCGTCTAGGTGGACCGCTTGATTCGACTCCTAAGCTTTGACTCGACCCCCAGGCTAAAACTACACTTCAACGTGAACACGAGAGAGAAGACAGGAAATACGGCAAAATAACACTTTACTGCAAGGTTTTATTATGTACAGAAACTAGGGTATTTATATTATCATAAATGTCCTTTAGGCTTCTGGAGATTTCTATATCCTACTAGACACAGTAGTAGTAAGATAACTGTCCAATCAGAGATATATCACGTGACTTCTCATTGGTCTAGAATTTTCTGGTAAAAGCTATCTGCGTGCTGATTAGACACAATGCTCTCTATTGATTTCTACGCCTTTCTGAACTTGTTTCAAGGGTTTTTTGGCTCTACCTAACACAGACGCACATTTATCGACTAGGCACACCTCATTTGGCATTCGCACACCCAACCCCAATTTCCGCGCATCATAACAATATATTACCTAAATATCTAATTGCCTTGATTTGTTTAGTAATTTTCACGTTTGCATATAAATGTTACTGTATAGTAGAATGTGATGAATATCTCATTGAAAACAGTCTTGTTCGCTATTGTGTTGTTTTTAAGAGATATTCATATATGATATACGTGTAAGACTTAACAACCTTCATAAAGTAACTATTATTTACACAAAATGATGAACGTGTTATATAGTTTTGAAGAAGCTTACCCTTAGAAAAACCTTTGAAACTTTTTGGAATGCTGAGTTGTTGCATAGGATCACATGACACAAACTTAGATACACCTCGCGATGGATAGTTAACAGATGAATCAATCATATTCGGCGAAACGGGTGGATTCGAAGGAACAAGACGAGCTGATATTGGAGTGCTGAGCAAACTTGCGGCAGAAGTACTGCTACCACCAACACTAGAACCTACGGTAAGTCCAATAAATCCTTGGTCTGTGACACCAATCAAAGGGCTTCGGTTAGGTTGGCTTTCTTTCGATGAAATAACAGTCTGACCTCTAATGTCGTTCAACCCAGCAGGCATAGAAGTTATGATAGGTGCAACCTGACTAGATTTGCTGGTTCCACGAAAACTACTGGTCAATTTGATTGTAAACTAAACAGTGATTAAAAACAAACCAACTTGAAAAAATCAAAGAATATGTATACATAAAAAATCAATCTCGTTGTATAAAGATAAAAAGTCTGCAATCATTCATTTGCTGGTTTCAAGGATGTTAATATTTTCCACTTTGTGGATTGTTAGCTTTTCGTAGTAAAAAAAAATGTCTGCTGGCTGCACATTTGGTAAGTTTTAATGAATAAAAGATGAACGTAAATGAATAATTCCCTTTTATTCATATCTGACACTATTGAAACAAAATTTAAATAAAACTGAAGTCTACGAAAAACATAAGACACAATAATCAGAAATACGAACTGCAATACCACTACAGCCGATTATTGATAGTCTTTTCGGATATTAAAATGTTTTGATTTTGCACTACAGTGCACATAAATGCCATTCTTAACATTTTAATCCAGTCCATAGTGTGTTCATTTTGTGCCATCTATTAATAAATAATTTGTATAACAAAACAATGGGTTTTGGGAAAAAATACTGTTCTAGATTTCGCTGGTTAGGATGATTGACCAACCATTTGGAAATCATTATTTAAAAGTCCGTTTCAAATCAGCGATTCGGAAATAAATTGCTCTTTTGAAAATCACACCTAAATCATTCAAAAAAGCATACTTTATTAACGACACAACAAGTGAAGATATAAATGAAGGTACTTGTTGAGGTATTCGAAACGAATTAAAAACAAACCATTAGTGGGTGAATATCTTTAACAACGAACAAAGACCGATAGATAAAGATATTCAGAAAAACTCAAACAGCTAAATTGTGCAAATCAATTTCTGATTGACTAAAAGAAAGAAGGTATTATGTAACATATTTTTACTAAACATTCCAAAAAATCATATAAAAATCAGTTTAATTAAAAATTTCCATTTCGAGAATTGAAAATGAGCACACACATTCTAGTCAGCGAAACAAAAATAACATTTCGAATGCTTACCTCTTAAGGGCGTAATAAAAACTGATGCTATTTTTATCTTTTTGTCGGTTGAAGTGAAGAAAAACGGCTGAATACATTTTGCATCACAATAACCAGGTATTGGGTTAAAAGTCATTATAGGCATAGATCGAATTCAGAAGACTATTATTTCGTACACTGAATTACAATTTCATTAATGTAATTATTTGAATAGCTGAAGACCAAATATAGTCAGTCATCAGTTAATCATAAATAAAAAAGAAATGGAGACATGTGTTCGCAGATCTAAGTTGCCATATCACGTTAGCACAACGAGATCAAATTTACAGGACCAATGCAAGAGTATAATTCAACAGGAAGGAATGAAATAAACGTATATACGAAGGAATAATAGGATTTATGATCTAGAAGAACATAAAGAGTGAATACATTTGCACCACTGTGACCGATTCTCAGCCGAGTCACCGAATGTCTTCAACCATTAATCACAATTATCACAGGCACCTCAACCAGGTAATCTACATGGCCTAGTCACCATCGGAAAAAGATGGGCCTATGATTTACTTTAATTGAAATCCGTCTCAGGCATAAATTAAGGGATTAATACTCTATTTGAGCAGTACTGTTTGTGTGATGGCTAAAAAACTACCAAACTGCTCAACGGGAACGAGGAATGAACCTTCAACTTACTGACTGAAAACAGAATGCTCTAACAACACAGCCATTACTCCGTTTTGGACGCAGTAACCCTTTTGTAAATAAAATAGCACACAGTGAATGGAAGATCAATATGTCAGGTTTCAGAGTATCTACTCTTAGGTAACTAGAAATAAACGCGATCAGCAACATTTTAAGACTTTATTGTACAAGGGTTAAATTGGAATAAAATAAAACTTCGGAGAGTTCTCAACAACTGAATAAACCATCTTTGAATATTCAGTGGTGAAATGTTAGAATAAAGACAGAAAAAAATAGTCCTAAAGGTCAGTCGTAAGCAATACAGAACCAGTGACAGGCATGCAACAGCACAAATTGTCACACCGAAACTATATTAAATTATTAAGATGAATACCAAAGTAGCGGAAATGAGAAGACCGAACAAAAAGAAAATTCACAAGGATAAAAAGTACAAAATGGTTACAAAGTTTAAGGTCTGACGGAAAATAGAGAATAAATATATATCTGAGACGTTGCGAAGGATTTTAATCAATGTCACCCAACAATTGATCGAGATCACTGAATGGAACCCAGCCACATAGGCCAGGTCCACCAAGGATTAGATCAATAGTTAGTAGCTTTCTGGAATGACGCAAATTGGCAAATGGGAAATAAATTAGCCTAAATCGTAAAGGTCAAACAGTACAACCACAAAGTAAAACCGATCATACAAGTGGATAGTGTCCTCGCTTGTAAATAAGCAAACAGATCTTACCTAAGCCACAAGTTGATAGAAGTATAAAGAACTTTTAGAAACAGTGCTAAGATTTTCTCGGACTCACCAGTGGCTAACACACTTAATTACTTTGCTGCCTATGATCAACTTAAGCGATGACACAGACCAGTCCTGAAACAACATTCCATATTTAAGGGGAGGGGACGGGGAGACTAATCCTAAGCGTTCTTGCATTATTACAAAGCGTTTAGTAAACTCTACATTATGCTAGTATCTTCAACAAATGGGACTGTCGCGAGTTTTTCAAACCGAATTGTGGGTTTTTAGAAAGTAGATCAATATCTGAAAATTTACATGAAGTGAGATTTCTGCAAGGACATCAATGACCAAATTAAATAAAACGAGGATTTAAGAGACCATACGAACACTATTTGAGGTTGATAACTCCAATTACATTTTGACATAAGTTTTGATTTTAGCAAAGAGACTTCGAAAAGTTTCGGTGTTTTTCCGTTTTACCTTTTAGTAGTAAACAAAATCACAAATTATCTCAGTAGACTGAATCGAATGTTACAACCAAGTTTAGATTAGCCTTTATAATCGTCAACCAATATGATTTTATTGGGTTATCATGTTATTTTAGGCGAATCACCAATTGTAATGTAACAGCTAAAGTCGGTTATGTCTACTGAAAATTATAATTCAAATAATCCCTTCCAATTAATCAGTATCTTGCCATTGGTTTTACATTGATTCCTGTCACATTAATTAAACCTATCAAACTGCGTCGCAGTTAATTAAAACTTACTTATGTTCCATCCAAATTTACAAGGCTGTCAATTTCTAAAGTATGAATGACTGGTTTGTCTAGTGTGATCAGGCGGGTAGGCTACCGATACACAACGTTATTTCTATGATACCAATCGCATACAAATGATATAGAATAAGTTTTAGTGTTCCACGAATACATAATGTAGTTCGTATCTCACTGTATATACCGCTTTGCAATATAGGCGTCAATCTTGAGACATTAGGTTTTGCAAATGTCATAATATTAATGTGTAGAAGGCCGCATTAATAATTTTTTGTGTCAACCTCAACAGTTACTTACGGTGTGAAAATAACTACTTGACCGAGATAATGTTTAGTGAAAATAGAACTTCACAAATAATGTATACATTCCTTTCAATTATCTATTTCCACATTGTTTGCGTTTCTGGATCCAAGTCTAGATATATCATAGGTATCAAGAGTCCTTAAGTATGTCTGTAAACATGTAATCGATACATGAACGGTCATTTCTAAAAGTAGTCTGGCTTTTTTGTTTATGTCGTTAGCGATTTCCACTGAAGCTGTGGATGATTATGAAGAAAAATATTTTAGACACTGCTAGTCAAATTGTTTCCTCAGTTATCATACGAAGATTAAGGCTTTTTTTACAGGCCACAGTGATCAACATTTGAGAACAGAGACCAACCAAACTAATCTCTAAAATAAACCACCGACTCTAGAGATTTTTAGAATTAATCTATGAGGTCCTGCTGCCACTTTTCGCCTCAAGCTGGTTGTGACTTTTTCAACCTCCTTAACACTGGGATACTAATGCTAAACTCTCATTCCTGTTGTTTGGAGACAATAGGTAAATAAAGACCTGTTAAGCTGTTCCTCAAAGTTTATTCTTATAATGATCTTGTAGACACAGAGTAGATTATGTTTATAATTTATAGAACTTTATAGAAGCTATATAGAACTTAATGAGTTTGAATAACTTAAGATTACCTCTCGCTACTGCATTCCCCACCTGTTTTGTCTACTGATGATTCTCTCTAGCTATTCAAGGTATCTAGAACGATGAATGTATAAATGAAAGTTACTGGTAATTACAACATTTAGCGAGTTTAAGCCATGAGTAGCAGCAAAATATAGACCCCCCCTCAAAAAAGGAAGGCACTGGGCTTCCTAAATAACATGCAAGCAAATATAGTAAAAATATTGGGATAATTGTCAAACAACCAAATCAAAATATACTATCACAGTATATTTTGAAGCAGACACTAATTATTGTACTCTGCTTTAATAGTTAATAATACGGTGTGAAGTGTCTACGAAAAGTGAGATGTGCAGACAGATACGACGGCAACGAAATGTATATCTAATTGTATGCTAAATTTATGTTACAAAATTAAATTACTTTGCGTTCACGGTATGAAACATTTTTTATCAGATTCCAAGGAAATGTAAATTGAGGTGGGTCACGTTGGCATTTTCCATACAGTTGAAGACCGGCAGCTGTAACACCAAGCCATGCATTTGCATGACATTTATTCTGATAAAACAGAGTAAAGGAAACATATTATATAGAATCTATTTAGATACAGTTAGTACGTGAATTTAAATAATAACATGATACATGGTTACAAAGGTTAATAGCAGCTATATTATAACCACAGTATGTTGGGTGAACTGCGATCCGTCTACAAAGGACTTTCAAGATGTTTTTTAAACTATTTAAGTGAAGGAGAGTTTATTTCTTAGTATTTGACTGAATACAGACAGCAGACGCAACACAAAGTCAATTTCTTACATCAAAGAGAGCATCATCTATGAAAATATATGATTTACACACAATGGTTCTAGAATATCTGCATTAAGTAAAAAAATTAAGAAAGCCTCAACGAAATTTGTAAAATAAATGTTCCAGAAACATTGGCATGTACAAATGTTAAGGCAACAGTCAAGACAGTTATGACTATCTAGCTCAGGTAATAAACTTTAAAAAAATGTATCGCCGGTTACATTATATTCCATCTAATGAGGCTTTAGCCATCAACTAGTTTCAGAAGTCCTCGTAATAACTATTGGTAGTGATCTGCATTCAAACGTAAACATGTAGTTACAGAATTGACTCAACGTGACAAAAAGTTTTGGTTATTCTCCCGAATACTACATATCATTCGTTTCTCTTAATCACTACATAAATAAAACTTAATTACAAAAAACGGTTACATAAAGACTAAACTGAGGCCACAGTTACTATCACAATATATATATATATATATATATATATATATATATATATATATATATATATATATATATATATATATATAATCTAAAAGAAGCTAGAATGGAAGGACAGAATAAAGTATGCTTATTTTATTTATCATAAACGGAGACGGGGTAAGTACCACCATAAGCTAAACAGATGTCTGCCTAATTCAGAATAGGCTTGTATCTTCCCGTTGATTTGTAATGGACTGAAACTGGTCAGCCTCTGTTGCCATATGTGCATCCTGAGCAGATTGCCTCTATACAGCGGTATTACACAAGTTATATCTAAGTTGGATTGTGACTGGCAAGTGGAATCCAGGACGCGCGTTTCGTCCTAATTGGGACTCATCGGTTGGATGTACCTGCATCCCAATGTTGATGTTCACACTGGGATTCGAACTCAGTCCGCTTCGTGTCAAACGCCACCGCGTTCACCACTAGGCTACTGTGTTCACTTGCCAGTCACAATCCAACTTAAATATAACTTGTGTAATACCGCTGTATAGAGGCAATCCGCTCAGGATGCACATATGGCAACAGAGGCTGACCAGTTTCAGTCCATTACAAATCAACGGGAAGATACAAGCCTATTCTGAATTACATATGTACCCGTTGCACAAGTGTGACTGTCTGGACACAGTAGCTTAGTGGTGAACGCGGTGGCGTTTGACACGAAGCGGACTGAGTTCGAATCCCAGTGTGAACATCAACATTGGGATGCAGGTACATCCAACCGATGAGTCCCAAATAGGACGAAACGCGCGTCCTGGATTCCACTTGCCAATCACAATCCAGCTTAAATATAAGATGTCTGCCTAGTTGAATAATAATGACTGTACTGTTATTTATCTCTTAGGCATGATCACAGTTATGGACGAAGGGTTGAGTGGTTTGACGTCGAAATGAATAGTATGTTAAAAGAGGATAGTGAGAATTGGACAGAAACAGCTCTATGAATGGGCCTCATTAATTACGATTACCCATTAAGTAACACAAAACGAAAGACAACAGAATATTATGGCATGATTACTACAATATATTTTCAGCCATACCAATCAATTGTTACTATATGCTTCTAGTGTATATTTCATGATGCGACAAATTATATGATAACATATAGTTCAAGAAAATAATTTATAAAATGCTTACAGTGCTGTGCCAGATAGTCGATTCGTTTCGCGTGAAACTTAATATTCGAGGGAATTTCATCCGAACATACTGAAACATAGGAGTAATGGAACCAGTAATCTTGACATCGAAAAATCAAATAAGTTCATGAGATACAAAAGTGACCCTTACGACACTAATAAGTTATTATTGTCAAATTACTCATCAACCATAAACAACATACGTTCAGCATAGATTTATGTTATAAAACAAGATACCAACATAATATTTGAGGAAACAAAAAGGAAATAAAACCAAGCAAAACGAGAATTGTAAAAGAGATATAAACGATTTTAAAAAAAGTAAAATGAGAAAGGGAAAGATAAAGTAATGTTACAATCAAGACTAGCACGAAAATAGAGCGAGTAGAAACGCGGTTTGTTCTAAAACACTATGAACATCACTGGCATTGTTTGAGATGGATGCATGAGAATTTCGCACAGCCAGACACTAGACAAGAAAGTACTTCAATATTCCCCCCCCCACCCCAACAAATGGCTTCTAAATATTGTCGCATAAACTAGAAGATATTGAATAGGGACTTACACAAGCTACAACCCATCGTTTATTCTATTTAAATGTCAAATAGATGTACATTTTAAGGCACTCTAATGTCGACCCCAACTATCGGCGAAATGCACAATGAACATGCATTTTCATAGTCGGTCAAATCAACGTAGTAGGAATATGTATCAATCTGAGTAGTAACATTTTATATAATCACAGCAATCCACAATCATATACTAGTGACTTAAAACCTCCTCTGATCCAAAGCCAATATTTCATAGCCAGAGAGTGAGTTAGGACGGATTTCCGCTCACTATATACTCGTCTTAATTACATGAATTTCCTACATGCGCAACAGGTAGTGCAATCTGGGGTCAAAGAGCTAATCAATTTTCAAGATCGGTGTTGAGTGCACCAACAATTTATACCTTTTACAAAAATGTAGAATACATCGACATCGTTTGTCAAACCCATCCGGATTCACTGGTTTAAAGATGACACAAGCTTTTACGCCTGATCTGTAGAAAAGTTTGATAAATGTGTCACGTCACTGAGAACTGTAGTCAAATATTGATGGCAGTAGAGAAAATCACTAAGAGCTGTTATTTGAAATTGTAGTCTACAGTAGTAATCAACTTTATCGTAAAGCAGCGTCTAGAAACTGGAGTGAAATCTCAATCGGCTTACGAATAATAATATTAGGATTCCGTGGTGTCGTGACAAATTACCTTTACAACCAAATGTAGTAAATTTCCCTAAGTTGTGTACAGAAATTCTAATATGCTCCTAACTTAACAAGTGAATAAAGAGCTAAACATCACAAATGTAGCTTGTTCCCCAATATATTCATTTTGATTACATGATCATCTCAGTACGAATAAAAGTGAGAGAATCTCGATGAAAATCCTAACAACTGGGACAATTCTTTATTTGGATCCTACTATGTCAAACAGATCGGCTACATAGCAGTAAGACCCATAGTAGAGTATTTCTGGATATGCTTCTAGGAATAACACTTTCTTTGTCCAGCATTTCAGGAATTGATTCCATACCATAAAATCTACTCATCGACTTAGAGTAAGCAGGTGACAATTCTAATTGGTGAAAACGCAATTTGGATACACTGAGACATTATAATTAGCTAGTGAAAAATATTAATAGTTAGTTTTAATCGTTAGTGAAATTGAAAGACAATTATTTAAGGTGCCAAATTTCGCTCTGAAAATGTTATTCAATCAGTTGCATTCGACCACACTGTGATTTTAAAAAACTACGCACTCACAGTACAGTCTGCATAAGATAGACGTTTATTCAGAGAAACAAAAGTAAACCTCTGAGCTTTAGGAACAACGAATGCTATATTAAATTATAAAATAAGATTTTCTTATCATTATGTATCATCACGTTGCACATCATAGATAAATTTCAAACGTTTTATACAGAAACTTACGACAATAGGGAAAAAGTCCACTCCGAAAAGATTATGCATCTGGGCTACCTTGAGATATTGAAGTTCTGCTTTGTCACTACAAACAAAATTTAAAATACAAAAACAGATCCACAAGGATAATGAAAACAAACCGATTCATTCCCTTGTGAGATCTATATTGTTCCCTAAACTTTTGGGTTACACCTTGAGTGGACTGGATTTGAGTCCATAGTTGAGTTGGGATTAATCTGAAGATACGGCGTGGTAAGTAGGTTAGTTCTTCTATATCACTAAGCTCATTCTCACAAAAATCGCCATATTCTGCCTACAAGCAAATATTAACATTAAAATATATATGTCTGCAAATATAGGGGAAATTTAAAGTTACATGGTTTAAAATTGACAACTGTCAGTTTACGGTAAAGAAAAAGAGTGTTAGTCAGATTCGTTGAAGTGGATGCTACTCATAAGGTGATATATAAGTATAAGATAACGGAACACTGCATGAAAGTGGCAACAGTAAACAGCCTACAATGTGAGTTGTGAGAAGTAAGGCGTGATCACAATACGCAGGAGACATGAAAACGACAAAGGGAAGCATGTCTACGACTAACTTGGATTAAGGAATGTGCACATTATTTGTGAAGTTCTATTTTCACTAAACATTATCTCGGTCAAGTAGTTATTTTCACACCGTAAGTAACTGTTGAGGTTGACACAAAAAATTATTAATGCGGCCTTCTACACATTAATATTATGACATTTGCAAAACCTAATGTCTCAAGATTGACGCCTATATTGCAAAGCGGTATATACAGTGAGATACGAACTACATTATGTATTCGTGGAACACTAAAACTTATTCTATATCATTTGTATGCGATTGGTATCATAGAAATAACGTTGTGTATCGGTAGCCTACCCGCCTGATCACACTAGACAAACCAGTCATTCATACTTTAGAAATTGACAGCCTTGTAAATTTGGATGGAACATAAGTAAGTTTTAATTAACTGCGACGCAGTTTGATAGGTTTAATTAATGTGACAGGAATCAATGTAAAACCAATGGCAAGATACTGATTAATTGGAAGGGATTATTTGAATTATAATTTTCAGTAGACATAACCGACTTTAGCTGTTACATTACAATTGGTGATTCGCCTAAAATAACATGATAACCCAATAAAATCATATTGGTTGACGATTATAAAGGCTAATCTAAACTTGGTTGTAACATTCGATTCAGTCTACTGAGATAATTTGTGATTTTGTTTACTACTAAAAGGTAAAACGGAAAAACACCGAAACTTTTCGAAGTCTCTTTGCTAAAATCAAAACTTATGTCAAAATGTAATTGGAGTTATCAACCTCAAATAGTGTTCGTATGGTCTCTTAAATCCTCGTTTTATTTAATTTGGTCATTGATGTCCTTGCAGAAATCTCACTTCATGTAAATTTTCAGATATTGATCTACTTTCTAAAAACCCACAATTCGGTTTGAAAAACTCGCGACAGTCCCATTTGTTGAAGATACTAGCATAATGTAGAGTTTACTAAACGCTTTGTAATAATGCAAGAACGCTTAGGATTAGTCTCCCCGTCCCCTCCCCTTAAATATGGAATGTTGTTTCAGGACTGGTCTGTGTCATCGCTTAAGTTGATCATAGGCAGCAAAGTAATTAAGTGTGTTAGCCACTGGTGAGTCCGAGAAAATCTTAGCACTGTTTCTAAAAGTTCTTTATACTTCTATCAACTTGTGGCTTAGGTAAGATCTGTTTGCTTATTTACAAGCGAGGACACTATCCACTTGTATGATCGGTTTTACTTTGTGGTTGTACTGTTTGACCTTTACGATTTAGGCTAATTTATTTCCCATTTGCCAATTTGCGTCATTCCAGAAAGCTACTAACTATTGATCTAATCCTTGGTGGACCTGGCCTATGTGGCTGGGTTCCATTCAGTGATCTCGATCAATTGTTGGGTGACATTGATTAAAATCCTTCGCAACGTCTCAGATATATATTTATTCTCTATTTTCCGTCAGACCTTAAACTTTGTAACCATTTTGTACTTTTTATCCTTGTGAATTTTCTTTTTGTTCGGTCTTCTCATTTCCGCTACTTTGGTATTCATCTTAATAATTTAATATAGTTTCGGTGTGACAATTTGTGCTGTTGCATGCCTGTCACTGGTTCTGTATTGCTTACGACTGACCTTTAGGACTATTTTTTTCTGTCTTTATTCTAACATTTCACCACTGAATATTCAAAGATGGTTTATTCAGTTGTTGAGAACTCTCCGAAGTTTTATTTTATTCCAATTTAACCCTTGTACAATAAAGTCTTAAAATGTTGCTGATCGCGTTTATTTCTAGTTACCTAAGAGTAGATACTCTGAAACCTGACATATTGATCTTCCATTCACTGTGTGCTATTTTATTTACAAAAGGGTTACTGCGTCCAAAACGGAGTAATGGCTGTGTTGTTAGAGCATTCTGTTTTCAGTCAGTAAGTTGAAGGTTCATTCCTCGTTCCCGTTGAGCAGTTTGGTAGTTTTTTAGCCATCACACAAACAGTACTGCTCAAATAGAGTATTAATCCCTTAATTTATGCCTGAGACGGATTTCAATTAAAGTAAATCATAGGCCCATCTTTTTCCGATGGTGACTAGGCCATGTAGATTACCTGGTTGAGGTGCCTGTGATAATTGTGATTAATGGTTGAAGACATTCGGTGACTCGGCTGAGAATCGGTCACAGTGGTGCAAATGTATTCACTCTTTATGTTCTTCTAGATCATAAATCCTATTATTCCTTCGTATATACGTTTATTTCATTCCTTCCTGTTGAATTATACTCTTGCATTGGTCCTGTAAATTTGATCTCGTTGTGCTAACGTGATATGGCAACTTGGATCTGCGAACACATGCCTGCAGTTCTATATTGTTTTCAAATAACTAATCAATTGCAGTAATTCAGATTTACTGATTCTTTATTTCGAAATCTTGAATTTATTTTTGCACACCTCTCAATTCATCTTTTTGAAATATATTTTTAATGTTGGGTGTTCACAACCACTGCCTCTATGACTAATTCAACCTAATTGGTATTCATCTTGTTAACTTTTTCGTATCATACTGATGTGATATGGCAACTTAGGGTAACATACATCTATGTCTGCCATTTGTCAACAATCACTGATTGGCTAATAGATTTCACTGTTTTAAATGAGGCAAACTGAAACAAAAGATGATGCAAGACATACTTTTCGACAACAGGCCCTTCTATTAAAAAATTAAACTTGATGAAGGCATGGGATATCCTTTCTATGAACTTATTTTGATGAAATGGTTAACATTTTTGTATAAATGTGCAAAAGAGAAGCCAAAAATTTATCAAATAAGATATCTGATTCAGAGATGCAAAAGAAAAGCAACTCTAGAAACCCGAACAAAGTGAAGCGCAAACTTAGTTAATGTACTCTTATGATATGATCATGAAGCTTTAAGTGTCCAGCTGAATCCCAAGCAAAACAGTGAGAAATCGCTTTAGAAGAAATGAATTAAAAATGACGGACTAACCTGAGAAGCTAATGAAGCAAGTAGAATAGCCACATCAAGAGACGGACAGAGATCTCCTGGATAAAAATAAAGGATTTCATGGAACAATTTGTTAAATATAAGCCACTTGCATAGGTTGTACCGTCAAAGAAAAACACAGTTTTTCAATTCAAACAGTAATATAAAAAATTATGCATTTGTGTAACATATACCGAGAATATAAAAGCTATATATATATATATATATATATATATATATATATATATATATATATATATATATATATATATATATAGATAAACCACATATTTTGTGATTATTTTACAAATAAAAAATCTTTTCAACCCACCTCCTATGAATAACTGAAGCACAAAATTAGGTACAAGAATATAAATAATTGTGGTGAAAATTAATCAAAATCGATACAAAGCCTACTGCTTCATTTTCTAAAGGGATGGTTGTTTCGTAGATATAGCGTTCCCAACATGAATAAGGTTCATATTTATTACTTTTTTTTACAAAGTAATTATCATACTTAGGGACACCAGTTTATGTAAGTTTATTACAATTAATAATTAGGTTCACGAACTAGTATATATTTCATCATTTAATACAAAAGAATAATCATAAATAAGGAATTCAAACGAACAGTTGCTTTCAATAACTTCCTCATCAGGCTCTTACAGTTATAAATCCATGTATATTGTTCTACAATGACCAAAATAAGGTATATGTACATTATCTGCATTAATTAGATAGTTAGATTATGTTAATCTAGTTAACTCCCACACCGATTACTGCCTAAATGCATCTAAAACATTATGATTGTGAACGTGGAAGACTAACTACATATCTAGATATCTTAGTAAAGGAAATAGTTACGAGAATAATTATACGTAGTAATGTGACAAACTTACTGTACCCCATTACTAGGATATCTACTTTTTGTGCAAAATACTGCTCGCCATTTACACAGCGTATGGTGAGTACCACTAGTACTTATTCATACTGTTCCGTTATATCAACCAGTTAAGTCTCAGTCTGAATCGTTTCACAATCAATGGGTACATAACACCATTATTCTACAAGTACGATACCTTCTCAGTAAGTATTGAGAGACTATTCAGTATTTAACTTAACCCTTTCCACAACGATACTGTGTCGTAACCCATATCATTCCATTCGCAACCAACCTAGGATCTATAATGATTTTAGTCTGAATAGACATACTTCATATCGGAATTGTAAGAGTTAATTTACAAGATGAAAGCATGTTAAAGGAAATACTATTGGATGCATTCTGATTATTTCTTCTTGAACCTTATTCATAGCTGCGGTTTGTAGCTTTTCTAGTTGTATAATAAACTGGATCTACTTCAGCATGTCTGCTTATTACTGACTAACATAAATATCAAGCTTATGAAAATTCTGTGATCGTTGTATTTTCCTTGTTGAAAATCACGTTATCCTAGTCAATTTTTGTCCATAATTGTCCACATGTATTGATTTGAGCGAAGATATACCGCAACGTTTTATAGTTAATTGGTGTATTTGTAGACGTAGATGAAGCGGTCATGCGCCGTCCGACATGATGTTTACCACAGTTAGAGCAGTTTATTTTATAAGTCATCCTGAGTTTGTTGTCTTTTGCTATTTTGTGTATCGGCCTGCATAGAGTTGATTTGAATGATTTCTCTGACTTGTAAACGACATATTTTAATGGCTTTTACAATCTGATTGTAGTTTGAAATGTATCCTTCTTTTATAGTAAGATAGTTCATTTGTTGGTTTCCATACTTGATTTTGTGTTTGTTAGCGATCTTGGAAAATATTTTTTTAAAGTTTTCGTGAATAACCGTTCGTTCAGAAAACAGCTATAATATATTTTTCATTTCTGTGTGCTAGGTGTACTGCATTGTTTTTACTCTTCTGAACGGTTTTTCTGCAGTTGATTTTGCGAGTTGTTATTGTAATTGTATTAGTTTTCGATATACCTAATTGTCCATTCTTACAACACTTGAGATCACTTGTTCATGACTAAATCCATTCTCCTTGTTTCTAGTACTTTCACTTCTCAGCCCTCCGCCCCCCACCAACTTTCACCACCTTCTTTATGTGTACCACTAGTATTGGCTACTCGAAATGCTATTCCAAGTTTCCTGAAACCGCAATCTAATTTTCATGTTAGAGCTTTTAATGTACAGAAATTGTGTCGAATCAGTCAACAAAACCTTCCCAGCTAAAACCCTAGAATTCCTTGCGGCTGATGCATTTTGTGACCCCGAAACACGCATACAGGACCTCAGCGTGATCGTTGACTTGACTTCACTTAGTCAATACGGGGATACAGTGCGATTTACTGTTCATCTATTAAACGACCCGATAGCAAGTTCTCGTGACTTTCCTGGTATTGATTTAGCGCTACTTTTTCTGGCAGAACAGGCACTTCTCAAGTGGGTTCTTTTAGACTTTTATGTGCTGTCCATCGAAATGGCACAGTACAAAACAGGGATGCACACCGATGTCATTGCTGCATGTGTTCCCCCTTCTCCTCACTAACTGCAACACAGATGGATCAAAAGATGAGTTCTACATAAAGTTCTCTAGCCTCCTTTAGGAAGCTAAGCCCTCAGATATGGTAATCATAGCGAGGGATTTTTATGCCCAAGTTGGCAGGCTAAATCAAGCTAAAAGATACTTAGGTGGCTCACTCGACGTTCAAGGCCAACGGAACGGATAGTGGAGACTGTTTGATGCAATTATGCTCAGACTATCGCTTACGTTTAGCTAGCACAAACTCTAGGCATAAGGAGAGATGTTGTTTAACCTCTAAAATCAACAGAATGGTGGACCACGTTGGCATCAGCTATCGTGGAGAGGCTTCATAGAGGACTGCCGCCCATTCTGAAGAAAGTGTTTGGATTTTGACTACGGCCTAGTGAAAGCATGGGTTTCAACTCGTTTTGCTAAATATAAAAAAAGTCATAACAGGAAAATCCCTTAGATGCCAGTTCGATACTGAAAAGGTTAGAAAAGATTTAGCTAATAACTTAGTTGTTTATAGACAGCAGATTATAAAGAAGCAGCCATATTTGCATTCAACCTGAATTCAAAGGTTACGAAAGATTAATGAGTTTCTGATACTTCTAATGAACTGATGAAAGCTCGAAAACTTAGTCCAGCGGGCTCCGATAATGAGCGACGACAACTGATACGTGGACTAACGAAGGTCTGCGCAAGAACCGTGAGCAGAGGTGGGAAACAAAAACAAAAGCGGAGGGGGAGAGGTGGTGGCAATACTAGACAGCTGTTCCGACTCATTAAGGAAACCGGTATTAGAAAATCAGATGCTAGTGAAACATTCCGAAGATGAGTCTATGATTAGCTCTATCTAAAAGATTGGACCGATAAGTGGAGTACTTTCGTGAGTTCAACTTGCATTTAGTTGACTATTCGCTCGCTGACTACCTCCAAACTACTTGAGTGAAAAATTAGCACATGTCCGTCACACCTCTTAGTGAAATTGAAAAGGCTGTAAGTAATTTGAAGCGAGAAATATACACATACTTATTAACGTCCGACAATAGTGGTATTCCTTAAAGACAACTTCCGACTTCGCAGGTCGATAAGTTTTGTGGCAGTGTTTGTCATTTAAAAAATGTACCTCAGAAGTACATAAACCTTATAAAGGCATTCTACTCAAATAATCTACTTCATGGAAGCCGCTGGGAATGGTTTCGTAAAACATAACCAAGTCAGTGACTTAAGTAAATGATACCAACTAAGTTGTCATCAGTGCGGCAGAACACGCGATGCAGGACCTCAGCATTACTCACATGATGTTGAAATCGGATGTCGCCAATTCTTCGGAAACAACGATGGATAAACAAGTAAGACGCCGAACATCCTCAGCTCATAGACCAGGTTTTGCAAGCATAGAGCAGAACTGCTCTTTCCGAAGCATTGTGAATCCACCATGTAACAGACAGAATCACATCACGACAGAGACAAAGATAGCCTAGTTCGGCATAAACCGATCATTATGTGTAGATTAAACTCATCTGATACATTACCAATAGCACTCAAACGACTACTCAGACACAGGAACTTCTAGACGACTTCAAGCAGTTTACCGCGAAGAGTGAAAACAGATGCACACTCCTGTCAGTCTTGTAGAAGTACTTTGCACCTTCCAAGCGAAAGTGTATGTCCTACTTACGGATAGTAATAGCCAATTAAGTGTGATTTGAATAGCTTGTGATTTATTACATAGTAGGACAATGTCACCAGCACACTCAAGGTGAAAAAAATTCTCCAATTAACAACTCAACACCACCAACACGCACTTTCCTCAAAGCTATTTCTAGAATATCACCGGTAACAAAACTGAGGAGAAAGGGTGAGATTGAGAAACTCTGCTTAACCCCACTGGTGGATTGAAACAGTGGAGAAAGGTGGTTGCATACCCTCACCCTGCCTGAGGTGTTTGTATGTTAATGAACTTCTCAGGTGCATCATTCTCAAACAGACAATTCCAGAGCACGATTCTTTCCAACGAATCGAAAGTAGCCCAGATGTCAAGAAACAACGACTGTTAGTCTTCAATACGTGTGATGGCGTTCCAACATTTGACGAAGGGCAGTAATGTGATTAATACGTCCTCAACCCGATTGAAAACCAGCCTGATCCATATAAGTCAGACTTTCATGCGTTTTGCACAATCTGCAAAGTTTGACTAAAGCCAATAATTTGGAGGCAACAGAGATTAGACATCCTCCAATAGTTGTTACATTGGTTGCGTGAGCCTATTTTATAGATAAAGACAACGATCACCTCATTCCAAGATAATAAAACACTGAGTTTCCCAAACTTTTTCAAACAACCTAGTCTGGATTTTGCCAACATATGTAAGAGCTGAGGGTGATTCCAGATGAAAATGGAAGGACAAAATCTACACCGTGGATGAGTTACTGAGTGAAGAGGATAAGTAATGAAAACAAGCGGAAAGATAGGAAGGAGATGCAAAATAAAACAAAAACGTTTTTATTAAAATGACAGTATCGCATGAGTATAAATGTCGTTCTGGTGAGAAACAATATAATTAAAAAAATTCGCAGTTATTGTAGAAGTATGTGGGCTAAGATACTTTCCAGACGTACAAACTAAAGCAGGTGGTTTCCATAGAGTACCACTTCCTGTGTCCTTGATCAACTCACAAGTCAGTAGGACATCGTCAAGAGATGCAGTTCCACGGCAACCAATGATCAAAGTTGGCTCATACTTCTTTCGTTCGTTTAGGATCACGAAACTTATATACACTAACGGTTTGAAAGCAGAATTTTATGACTTTCCTGGATGGATCCTTTATTGACTCAGTTTAAGCGTCGGACGTTCGCTCTCGTTTCTCTACATTTGTAAACAACACCCCCCTACCCTGCTGCGAGAAGGCAGTGGTTACTTTTAAAATGTGTATGAAGGTTACTTAAAATTTTCCATTATACGTTTAAGAGATTGATAGTTACATTAATTATACTTTTAATTAAATTATTTCCTTAGTATCATAGTTTCAATTCACAACGACAAATAATTTCATCTGTTTAGTTAGGAATTCATTACAATTGAAATATTTATTACGGGTGAAATTTCTCTCTTACAACGAGCTGTTCCGACATTGAATTACATTTTATGACGCTCAACTGATTTCAAACTATTCAGAACTCGATAAAAACTCTTTACAGCTGATCACATCTCTACACCCCAAACTTAATGAATTACACTGAAACCAATTAACAACTTTCTAAAGCTTAATTGAATTCCACTACCGTTGTAAAAAGTCCCTATCGAAACCAGGACTGTTAAAGTAAACCAGTGAACTGACTCTAAACACAATTGCTGTCAAGCCTCTTCGCTGTCAAACATTAGTTACTTGGTAACATTACAAGCACTCAACGGGAAGATAATATTAACATCAGTCAGTCGATCATGAACAAATGTGCATCGCATTAAGTTGCCACATCACATTAACACAGCACAAGTAATATCGAAATAGTATAAATAGTAGTTGTATTAGTGGTCACCAAAAACGACTAGATGTAGTATGATTCCTGTAGAACTAATTTAGAATGCCAAAGTTAGAAAATAAATTTAAAGTTTAGAAAATAAAAGGAACAAAAAAGCACTTGCTTCATTGTAACTGATTCTGAGCCACACTACCTAGAAACTTCAACAACCAGTTACGAGAAGAAACAATAGGACCCGATGGATTACCTTCAGTGATCTTGAAGGATGATGGTAAAGGTCTAAGAGTTAGACTGATATTTTGGCTAAAGTCTGCGAGCCAGAAGTTATCCCATCTAACTGGTCGCGGTCTCTGATAGTTCAAACCCATGAAAAAAGACTAAGACCCTCTGGTGATAATTACGGACGAATCAGTCCGATTAATAGTGTCTAAAATATTAGCCTGAGTAGCTATCGAACGCCTAACCAGGACGCTCGATATGTAAACCCGAGAATCAGGCTGTTTACATACGGCGTCATGGATGTATTGGTCAAATATTCACGAATCGTCAGGTTTTTGGACATTAACATACTTACTGAGGTTCGACGACATTGGTAATTTTTAGCTTGACAACAGCATCTGACTGTGTGGACAGAGGTTCGGTGATGTCTATCTTAAAAAGACGTATCGCGACAGTATAAAAACTTTATAAAAGAGCTTTACTTGGGCCTAATTAATCTAATAAGAGATTATAGCGAACTGCCATATGGTCAAATGATCTCGGGCGGTGTTCGTCAAGGGTGCCCACTATCACCAATCTTGTCTAGACTTACTATCAGCCAAAATACTTTCAGGTTGTTGTACATAAAACTGTCAATACTTTTCTGCGCTTGATCTCTTACAAGGGACTTCAGTTTCGGTTTGAAACTATGAAGATAACGTAATTCTGCTTGATGAAGACGCTCATAAAACCCAGTCTTTGACCGCCTTGAATAACAATGCAAGTATGTTTGAGATGCGTTTCTCCTCTACTATTGTTGTCTCAGAAGTGGTTTATATCAACTTCTAAACTGACAGTAAGGAGTGAAGTAGGTTGGTGTCCGACAAAACCTCAATACGAATTCAGAAGGCTCGTCTGGTTTATGCCAACTTACGTCTTCTATAGTATAGGCAAAACGTCCGCTTACTAACTAATGAACGAGTACACTGTGCGGTGGTTCTCAATAACTTAATGTATGGATGTGAAACATGCCTATTAAAAGCAGAAGGCATCTGTAAGTTACTCGTATTTGGTCACTGACGTGCGATGATGACTGGTGTAGAAGTGTCAATAGGTAAAACTAGGGTTAGCTAAATTGAGACATCAATCCGTGAATTAATTGATTATCGGTCTGAGAAATGTCAACAGACATATACTACTTGGTTGGAGTACGCGCGACTGTCTTATCAAGCGGTTAGACTAGGTGACACGGCTTGGAATTGATCACACTGATGTGAGTCCATACCCCTATATCCCGAGTTTGGCATTATTTTACACCTTTCATTGTACGATACTATGTAACTTTTAGAAACATTCACTATTTCTACTTCTTTTAATACCACTGATGTAGCTAACACACTACTTTGGCATTCATACTGCTGTGTTGAAGTGTGATAAATTGGACTGATGTACATAAATGGCAAGTTCTACGTTGTATATGGATGACTGACTAGAAATCGGGAACGATGTTAGAGTACCTTGGTGTTATTTAGTTTTGAGCACCAGTAGCTTTTAACAACATTTATCTCGAAATGGATTTCTCAGTCAGTTACAACGTAGAACTTGGTACATGCGTACATCAGTTCAAGTTGCCATGCCTCAATAAGCTGATAGAGATTAAATTGTCGGACCAAATCCCAGAGTAGGGGAAGGTAGTAACAGAGTAAGTACTAATGGAAAGGCATAGAGATCAGAGATGAGATTTGAGATAAAAAGTGATTCAGTAAAGAGAAAATTATAATAAGCTCAAAAATTAGAATTTGGAGGAAGACAAGGAGTGGATGCACCTGCGCCATTGCAATCGATTTTGAGCCATATCACCTAAAGTCTCTAACCATTTGTTACGATCATCGTGTGGGCCCCAACCAGGTAGTCTACATCTATTAACATGGCTCAGCCCAATTGTCAATGACTTCATGGATTGGTGCCATGTTTTTGTTTGGCCACCCCTAGCTTTCTTCCAGCCTACTCCCACACTAGACAACATTGCTCGTTTCGGTAGACGGTGGTCAGGCATACGCAACACATGTCCTAACCACCTCAGCCGGTGAAGATTCACTACTTCATCAATAGGCTTACCGTATTTACCTAGTACTCTATTCCTAACCCATGCATTGCTTACTCGGTTGTCCCAGCAAACACGAGCAATGTTTCGGAGACACCTATGATCGAATACTAGGATCCTACGGATATCCTCTATCCTTAAAGGCCATGTTTCACATCCATAAAGTAAAACGGATCTGACTGCTGCACACTAAACGCGTCCTTTTGTCATCAAACGAATGTCTCGCCTACGCCACAAGTGACGCAGGTTGGCAAAAGCCGATCGGGCCTTATGTATACGGGCCGAGATTTCATCGGACACTAGACCGTTAGGACTGATGAGGCTCCCTAGATAAGTAAAACGGTTAACGCATTCAATAGTTTCACCCCCTATCACTAACTTTGGTGCCGAATTAAGCCAGTCCTGAAGTAACACTTTACATTTGGATGGGGAGAATCGCATCCCAAACATGCTTACGTTCAAGTTTAAGGTATTCAAAAAATTCTGCATTTTATCAGCATCTTCACTCAGTAGAACTATATCATCGGCATATTCTAAGTCAGTAAGTTTATCTCCTGGAAAGAGGTCAACCCCGGAGAAATCAGACGATGCCATTGTTAACTCTAAAAGTATGTCCATGATAAAATTAAATAAAAATGGAGATAGCGGATAACCTTGACGAACACCACTAGAAGTGGTCAATTCCGAAGACAATCTGCCATAAGCTCTAACACGACATGTGGTGTTCGAGTAGAGAGCTTGTATAAGGTTAATGTACTTCTCCGGTACGCCTTTTAATGACAGACATTGCCACATAACCTTACGATCAATAGAGTCAAACGCCGCCTTAAGGTCAAGGAATACAGCTATTGTTGGGCGTCTGAAAGTGTGCCTATGTTCCAGAACCTGTCTAAGTGTGAATATTTGGTCTATACAACCACGTCCGGGTCTGAAGCCACCTTGGTTTTCTCGAGTTTGCTCTTCACGAGCTTTAGTTAAACGTCGAAGTATTATTGAAGTTAGTATTTTAGACACTATATTCGTTAAACTGATTCCTCGGTAATTGTCACACGAGGACTTCTGTCCTTTCTTAAAGACCGGAATGGTTAGTGTTCGAGACCAGTCAGATGGGATTACGTCTAGTTCCCAAATTCTAGCCAAGATCTCAGTTAGTCTCGCCGCTAAGACTAGACCACCTTCCTTAAATATCTCAGGGGTCAATCCATCTGGTCCTGCCGCTCTCCCTCGCTTTAAGTTTCCAATAGCCTTCACAACTTCACTGAGACTTGGGTGACCAATGTTAATTTGCCATTCAGATTGTTTGGGGATGGTGGGCAGCAGGGATGACGCCGTGGGCCAGTTGAACTGTTCCCTAAAGTGTTCTGCCCATTGGTCTAATCTTCTGGATTGACAGTGAATAATGGAACCATCTTTTTCGGAGATAGTTTCACTTACAGTTGGGTTCCTGATACCCGTTTCCTTGATAACTCTGAACAGTTGCCTACTGTTACCTATTGCCGCTGCCTTTTCCATCTCCTTAGCTTTTGCCACCCACCACTACTCACGATCATTGCGTAAGCTTTTGATTAGTTTGTGTCTAAGTTGCCTACGTTGCTCATCATGTTCAGAACCAGACGGGATGTGTTGCCGAGCATCTATCAGTTCAGTAGATGCAGCTGAAATCCACTGAGTTTTCCTAACCTTTAGGTCTAGTTTATTAGTAGATATTACTGCTCTTTCGACAGCTTTTTGGATATCATTCCAGGCTAGCTCAGGTTGAGAACAGTTTACGCCGTTTACTAATTGGTTTTTTAGTTGTTCCTGGAATGTATTCTTGACTTTTTCATCATTAAATTGAACTCTGTGGGGGATCCTTGTAGTGGATCTTTTACGTCCAGTGAGTCGCAGACTAATACGCGCTCGCACTAAGGCATGATCTGAGTCTAAACATGTGCTCCAAAACGAGCGACAGTCTTCTATCGAGCCTCTCCAACGATGGCTAATAGCAATGTGGTCTATTTAAGTCCAGCGTTTGGTTGATTTCGGAGGCCGCCATGTCAACCGATGTCTTTCCTTATGCTTAAAGTTGGTGTTTGCGAGAAATAAACTCTTGTCTGAACAAAGTTGTAGTAACCGGTCGCCATTGTCTGTTCGTTGAGCCTCAACACCATATGATCCACCTAGGTGCCTTTCAGTTTCATCTAGTCTACCTACTTGGGCATTAAAATCACCCGCCACTTATGCTACATCAGTGCACTTAGCATTACATAGGTCATAAAGCTTTCTGTAAAATTCATCTTTCACTTCATCTGAGCTGCAGTCAGTGGGAGCATAGGCAGAGACAACAAAGAGACAACGGCGTGTGTCCCTATCTTTACGAGTCCTTACCGTTCCATTTAGACGGACTGCGCATAAACGACTGTCTATATGAATCCAGTCGAGGAGAGCCTGTTCAGCTTTTAAACCTAGTGCTATACCTACACCAGCAAGGCCTCGAGTGGTAGCAGTGGGGTCCCCGGAAACACGAAGAGTGAACCAAGCAGATTCCTTATTTTCACAAGGGGAGGTCAAGCGAATGACTGTGCTTGGATCCTGTATACGCGTTTCAGAGATGCAGCAGATATCGATGGAGCGGGATTCTAGAGTCATGGCTAAGGATGCCTGTTGTCCTATTTGACATAACGTTCGAACGTTGAAAGCTCCAATATACAACTTAGTGCGCGGTTTTAGGAGACCAGGGATAACGTTTCGTGAACTCAAATCACTAGCATTAGAGACGCAAGGCGATAAAATTATGTTAGAAGGATTAGGCATGGTGATAAGAGAGTTATTAAGAGTTGAAGGTGGGATTTGACTTCGAACAAGATGATCTCGTGTGCTGTTAGAGGTATGAGGGCGGTTTTCACTTCCTGGCTGCCCACACCATGGAAGGGTGTTTCTTGAGAAACCTGAAAAAGAAGGTAGATTAGTGTTGGTCTTAGAGACCTGAGAGCGTGACCGCAGAGCCCAAGGGACAACTGCTTGAGGCCTGTCACGCACGGCCTTTTTATGAAGGGTTTTTTGAGTATTAGCTCCGCACTTGAAAACCCTTAGTGGACACCCTTACCGCCAGAGACGGAAATCCGTGAGGTAGAGTGAGGTGTGACATTTTTAGGGCCGACCTTTCTAACCCTTCCTTCCTTGTGAGAAGGCAGCATCGCTGCAGATGCTGGTTGTCCGAGGGAAACACCTTACTGCTGTCACACCCCTCTGCAGTCAGCAGTACGACTTCGCCCTCAGACCTTGAGTAGCTGCTTTTAGTCTCATCGTTCTCCAATCGACCTGCCTGGCATGGTAGAACCTACAGGAACATATGTTCCAGCTAGTATAGCTTGGTTGGGTCATCACGATAGGCAAGCCTGACCACCACGTCAAGGTAGCAGGTACGGTCGGGAAAATGGATTTCTAGCGGCATATTTTGTCTATTTAATACGTTGACATTTGTACTGGATATAGTAACTGGCCCTATTATATTTTTTAGGTCAAATCAATTAAAATACGATTAGAAATTGTGCTTAAAAACATTAGGATCATACATAGCTGAAGTTCATGGTAAGGTGCATTGAAATGAGATAGAAAGTATTTCGAAATCTAACGGTAGAATGAATTATTGACGTGCACGTATTAACCTACCAAAACAGTTTCTATTCATATCGGACTTACTCCTATTTAAAATGGTAGATTTGACACTCAAATAAAATAAACGACGAGTTGTAGCTTGTATCAGTTCCTGTTCAACATCTTCAGGAAAGAATTTAGTGTGGAAAAAAAAACAGAGAGACTTGGAGAAATCCTCTGGCTTTTGTGACACTATCTAAAAACCATTAGTTGAAAAAATGTTAAAGTACTTTTTTGTCTAATTTGAGCCAGTGAGAAAGTCTCATTTTTCCATTTGGAAAAAAACTGTAAAATTGTAATCCGAAATACCATGTCTCTCTCAAGCCAATCGCACTGCAGACAAGATCAAACAGATATTTCCCTGTGCTTTTAGGCTGCAACAAGATAAATTAGTAAGGAATTAAGAAGTACCGAGATACTAAACTCTAGCTCCGATTCATGTAGAGTAACTCTGATTTTCAGGTATTTAGAATCTGGATTATTCCACTTCATTGACTAACAAAATTCATCGTAGTATTATTAATCGGTGCTGTATTACTAAAGAGTACATTTAAAGGATGTTTAAATTAAGAGAACGTGATCGAATATTCCAATGTAGAAGAGCCTAAGGAACAACAAATAGAGATTACTATAACACAGTAACGATATGGTTCAGCATTCTAGTAGTTTAGCAGAGTCATTGAATAGGACTATATTTGTCTCAACAACGCAGATTAGGGTGACAACATGGTATCACTAACACCTGAAAAATTTCAGAATTCAGATGTGTCTAGCTGAATGTTGGAAAGTGCATGGCGTAACAAAAAGTTTAGAAATAATACCAAGTCCATTATTGATACTGTAAGCTGGGCTACATTGATGTTATTCACATGTATTCGATCAGCAAATGAAGCTAGCGATTTTGGGATCGGAGGTGAAGAGTCTATAAGGCAAAAGAGAAACAAAGTAACCATGAGCTAAAGTCTAGTAAGATAATCTAGAATCACTCATGTGCATAATCTAAATTGTCGTTCAAATGAGTCATGTAAGTCTTACACTGCATCCTCTAGCAAAAGAACATTGTCTTCAGTGTGACCGAATGTAAGGTTGGTTATATTACGGTCATAGCGTAGGGAATCGCAGAGCATAAGACTGTAGTCTCAGAGCGCTATTGTATGCCTGTTGCATATTACGCTTATCGAGTCAAAAGTAGATCTGGGAGACAAGTCGAGTTTTAGGAAAAGCGATTAGCTTCTTGACAGAAATCCTGACAGGCTTGCCATATTTTGTAAGCTGGACCGAATTGGTGTTATTCACATGTATTCGGTCAGCAACCGAATAAAGCGACCTTGGGACCAGAGGTGAAGTCTACAAAGTAAAAAAGAGAACAAAACCCCAGTAAGCTCATCTAGAATCACTCACGTACAAAATCTAAATTGGCGCTCGAGTGTGTTCTGAAAGTCTTACACTACAACCAATTGATAGACACTGTAACGGAGTCAAAACCATTATGTATGATTCACTAACTCAATCTCTTTTCTTTCTATTGCAGGGCGATCAAATGTAAACGCTCTGGAAGCTGAAGAACAAGCCCTGCGTGCTATAAATTTAGAGAATGACTTACAAGACGTGGTAAAAACTAGCTTGCCCTTTTCTGTATAAAAACCCCGCGTATTTTAATTTTGAAATACAAGAGTTCCGTGACCACCGCTTCGTATTCTCTCTTGGTGTGGAGTGTTGAGCTAACTCTGTGTGCTGTGATTTTAGACCTCTCCGCTCTTCTGAACCGCTGAATACACGTGTTACAACTGGTGATGGAGGTGTTTACAGGAAAACTCGAAGCAAACGTAGATGAACCCCCGGTGCTCCCAGTCAGGGCAACTACCAGTGCAACTCCTCATCAACCACCACTATTGAAAACCTCATCGAATTATGATGTTTGCAAATTCAAAATGACAGCATACCTGCACAAAGTGCCGCTCTCAGAACATTTCCATTATCTCTTTTCTTACCTGAGTACCGAAGCATTAAAGAGAGTAACTGCGTATGGTTTTGCAGCAAGCAACTCTCTGGCCAAAAATTGGAGTATCTTAGATGATTGTTTTTCATTACCGGTGGATACTCAGCAGCTGACTATACAGTTCTTGTCGCGCTATCAGAAAGCCGGTGAAAATCCTATTGACTATCTCGACTCCTTACAGCAAATTGCCGTTCTAGCTTTTCCGAATTCCGATGTCACGGGGCGAGATGAACTGGTGCGTTCCCGTTTCGTTGAAGGGCTGGCACACGGCCCACTCAGAGAACACCTCCTTCGAATGCCACCGGTCAATACCTCAGATTTGAAGAGAACGGCGATTAGGTTTATAACTGCAGAGAGATTGACCAGCTCATCAGCAGCCCAACAACAGTCAGTGATGACAGTTGATTCAACCATAGAACCTAATCGCGCAGATAATTTTCCGAAAGCAACAGCCATTGCGCACATTCCCACCCGAGGTATTAGTACAGGGTGGTCAAACTTTACATGGAACAGACGATCATCATGGAACAGCTACCACGGTCGTCAAACGGAATGTGTCTACTGCAGGCGTTTTGGCAGGAACGCGAGAAGATGTGGTAATAACCGTCCCCACAATCCAGGTAAGCCGTGTTTTCATTATCTATCTTCTTGTCATGTCAATCGTACCTGTCCCATTACGCTCAAAGGTAGTGTGTATGGTGTGCCGATTGAGATACTGCTAGACACCGGAGCCTCGGCATCTCTTGTCAAGGAAGAGCTCCTGAAGAGATTAAACCAGAAAGCTCAGCAAAAACGATGCTCTTCCGCGTTAGTAACAGCGAGTGGCGACCCCTTAAAAGTGTGCTCTAGTACAGTATTAGACTTCATGATAGAGAAGTATCCTTTTCGTCAGGAGTTCTTAGTATGCCCTGCGTTAACCTGGGACATGATACTCGGAGTTGACTTCATGCTAGAACACCAAGTCTCTATTTTCATGGATAGGGCAGAAGCGAAAATAGGTGAGGCTACAGTATGCCTACACCAGTATAAAGGGGCAACCAAGCCTGCAACCCACGTGGGAATTTCACAGCTAGTACGGCAGGTGCAAAGCAACCACATGATTACGGAAAACGATCGTCGTGCAACAATCGCTGTGGTCCAACAGTTTAGTTCTGTGTCTGAGGAAGGTATTTCTGGAAATCGTACGAATACAGTTCAACACTATTTTTACAGGGGATCATATGCCCCTCCGGCAGCCACCTCGAAGAGTACCTGTACAATACCGACCACAATTGGAGTCAATAATAAAAGATATGCTAGATAAGAAGATTATAGTTCCTTCATCATCCCCTTGGGCGTCACCTATTGTTCTCGTGAAGAAGAAAGATTCGTCCCTTAGACTGTGTGTAGACCACCGACGCCTTAACGCCATTACTAAACAGGATTCTTTTCCACTTCCGCGCAGTGATGCTACCCTGGACGCCTTGAACGGTGCTCGTTGGTTCTCTACCTCAGATCTGGCATCCGGGTACTGGCAAGTAGAAGTATGACTGCAAGATAGAAAGAAAACTGCATTCATAGTACCAAATGGTTTGTATGGATTCCAGGTAATGCCCTTCGGTTTAACAAATGCCCCCGCTAACTTTCAACGATTGATGCAAACAGTACTACAGGATATAGCGCCCCACAAGTGTTTGATTTACCTCGATGACATCATTGTATACAGTAGCACACCCGAACAACACAATGCTAACCTGAAAGCTGTTCTGTAGCGTCTTAAACAACATAACTTAAAAGTAAAACCATCCAAATGCCGTCTGTTGCAGAAGGAAGTAGTATTCTTAGGACATCGTATCACTGCAGATGGCGTGGGTACAGATAATGAAAAGAGGCGTGCCATTGTTACTTGGCCGCAACCTAAAACACCTGAAGACGTTCGCAGTTTCCTGGGTCTCGCGTCCTATTACAGACGTTTTGTTCGTAACTTTGCATCTTTGGCAGCTCCTTTGCACAGATTAACTTATAAAGGACGAAACTTTCTATGAACTAGCGAGTGTCAACGGGCATTTGACACGTTGAAGACACGGTTAACTTCACCACCTATATTAGCCTTTCCTGACACCTCAGCAGATGGAGGCGAGTTTATACTCGATACGGATGCTAGTTCCTCAGCACTTGGAGCAGTTCTATCACAGGTAGCTCGAGATGGCCATGAGAGAGTTATCGAGTATGCCAGCCGACGACTAAATAAGAGTGAAGCACGTTATTCCACAACGCATCGCGAAATGCTAGCATTAGTTAAAATCTCACAGCACTTCCGTCATTACCTACTGGGTAGACCTTTTCGTGTGCGCACGGATCATCGTGCATTACAGTGGCTTCGTTCCTTTCGCGAACCAGAAGGACAGGTTGCACACGTGTTACAACACTAACCTTCGAAAATCGCGCTAAACTTCCGTTTGGATTCCTATTGGTGAATACTTTTAGGCAATTGGAGGCAAATTTAATCGATTTGTCACCTGCTTTTGGTGGTGTCTAATCGTGGTAAGCCCTGTGAATGAATTACGATACTCGGATATGTTTTAGATATCGTTTTCCTACAACTACAAACTAATAAATGGTGGATATAACTCTTACGTCCGAACTGATAAGGGACGAAGAAATCGTTTCGAGGTCGCGTCGGACACCTGAAAGCATCATGTTAACGATGAAGTGTGTTCTATATCTTATCAGTTATAGAAATCGCGTTATTTGTTTGCAAAATATAGGATTGTTAAGAAAAGCATTAAATTGTCAGTGTGGAAGAGAAATGACAGTTTTCTAAACCCAACGAGCACGAGATGGGTATTGCTTTCGTTGTACTGAATGCTGATGTAGAAACGAATATTTCCGTGAGGAAGGCATTATACAATTAATCTTAGCTTATAATACTATAATGAATCACTGGAATTCGGGGAAAAATCGTTGGTTCCAATATTGTGGGCAAGTGATCTGTTCATTCCGACGAAGGCTTCCAAGATCATTTTATACTCGCTCAAGTTCGGCTGTATAAAACATGCTTACTCTAGTAAATATATGCTATGGCACTTAGACGTTTTGATATATCACTTTCTTTTAGCTGGCTACATGTAGGCTAGCAATTACGTAATACATAATTTGAATAAATTTAGACGGTTTGAGATGGAGTTGTAACATTAATGTGAACTAGTAGTAATGTATTGCGTACAATATATGTATCTGATATTGAGGTTTGAGTTCTTTATGATGACGATCATATGATATAATTAAAGGGTATCTGGAGAGCCAACCAATACTTAGGAAGCCTGACCATTCTTTGTCCAAACAAAGTACGATGTCAAATAGTTGATATCAAATCCCATTACCAAGTTTTTCGTAGATCAGCTAGATGTGCAGCAACTTAGGTTGATTAGTGGATAGCCATTTTCGAGTTGGGTAACCTTGAAAACTTGGGCTGCACAAATCGCCAAATAACTATAACAAATTAGGTTGTCTAGTTAAGAGTTGATTTCAAACCTTGAGCATACGACATAATATTAAAGCTCAAGTATTCATTTACTTCCTTATTTTGCATTGGGACTATATTTCTTATTATCTTATATTGAATATTGAGAAGTATTGTGCGTTTTAATCACTAGGATCGTATTCCACTGTCTCCTGCCAATGATAATAAAATGAAGACCTATTCCACAGTAATTTGGTTTCCTCTGTCAAATAAAACGGGACGTACCAAGGTGTTAAACTTATGAGCTCCGTATTAAAGACAATATTTAATTTCTGTTATACGTCTCAATGTAGCGGTAAATAATACCCAAAATAAATAGTTGCATAGGCTATCAACATTGATGCTGACCATGTTTGTTTTAGCGGACAAAACTAGTGTAAGGCGCGCGGTCACGCATCACCTCCAGATCACGACTTAAACCACAGTGGGTGGCATCTCTCTCTAGTTTATCAGCCTTGACGTTGCCATCCCATCGAATCTCTGTTCGCGATCAAATATAATTTCTCTTCCATCCCTAATGCATGTTCATTCTGGGTAGTTTTACAGCATGCTGGTTCAACTTCAACTTGCGAATAAGCATCTGCTCGATCTGACTTGACAAAACAGCTACTTCTAATCAAAATAGTGGATAAGTCGTCAGAAACTGGTAGTGAATAATAATGTTGTTATAAGGCAGCATTCAGACAAGCCCGAAAATTGACGCTAGTAAGTTTCTTAGCGACGACCATTCGGGCTACCAAGTCTCAGAACGATACAAATGTGAGAACACCTCTTTTTTGCTAGTTGTTGAAGTTCTGCGCCAACTTCTAGCAGTAACGTTTATAGTTTTCGGTAAAGTATTGTTGTATAATTATAGTTTTTGCACATGATCTCTAGGATGTTTCTTGTAACGCTTATGGTAAGCTGTTTTTTGTAACACAGTAGAGATTCCCCAACACTTACCTATGTTTTTCTATAAATAATTGTCATATCATTGCTCTGTCAAGTTGTAGGCTTACCATATGACGATTTATCTGATTATAAACATACTTGCCAGCTGATCTTTGGTAAACGTGATTCACTGTGGATGCTGGAGTAACTCAACCAGCTTACTTGATGAATGGATTATTGTGCTGAAATGTGATAGACTGCGCGTATTTCTCTGCCTGCAGTAGGTTTTTTTATACCTTTTCGTATGGCATTTGCTACAGCAATGTTTCCTGTATGGACAAAACTTGTCAAAGTGCCGTACATAACAGTTAAAGCATCTGGATTGGAGAAATGATTTTCTTCTTATCAGCTGGTCACAGTTAGCTGAAGTTATGGTTGCTGTGGTGATTGGTGAAAACTCGGTTTACAGTGAACCGCATGAACTTTGATCTCACTATGTCCGCCAGATTAGAGTAGTGTAGTATGATTCTTTGCGTCAATATTATGCAGCAGTATCTTTGAGAGATAACGTTGGTACTTGGTCGAAACGATGTAGCAGTAGAGTGTGAATGTCAGCAAACTTTTTTGACTGAAGGGAACAGATAAGGATTAAGGCTTTAAATTGGTTTTCCAATAAGTCTTTTAACTTATAACATTCACATTTTCTGTTTAGAATACCAACATAGGTTTAAAAATCCTGTTTCATCCATTTTTAACTTTAAGCACAATGTCAGAAATGAAAGAGGGATGAATCGTTACCAAAGTGTTCACTGGAGGTTTTGCAGGTCTCAGGAAATACTTTTTCATGGGGGTTTTTGGATGAAATAAAATTGCAATATTTGTCAAATTCCGCCGCACCATGCGCTTTGAGTAGTAGACGGATTTTCCATGCGTTTTTTCGAGAAGCTAAACCATGCATAATCAAATCTTTAAACTTTCGAAACCATGGGTCAAAGGCAACGTAAACTTTGGGGTCACAATTGAATTCAGTCATACTATTGAAAAATTAATTAACTAATGATGCAGGGATAAGAGAAGGAACAAACGATGTCACTTTTAGGATCAGTCTTGAAGTTTAAAGATAGCTTCATCAATTTAAGTCAAACTTTCATCAATATGGACAAGATACATAATCATCACCGACAGTTGCAACTGATAGATCATGCTGTTCACGTTATACACGCAACTTCCTTACCCACGAAATGATCTACGCGAACAAAACAGATACCCATGACCAGTTACCAACAACTCAAACTGGATTACTCGTTCAGAGCCAATTTTCCTCGCTAGGTCTATATCTATGTTACAAGACTTGACAAGTGGTGAATATTTGGCCTACTTAACCTCGACCAGATCTGAAATCAGCTTAGTCTTATTTTATTTTAAGTTCACGAGTTGTGGTTAGGCATCTGAGAATTATTGAAACCAGAGTTGTGAACACCATATTAGTTTAGTTAATTCCTCTATGACTATCGCAGGACGTTTCGGACCTTTTCCAATGTGCAGGGATAATTATTGATTGACACCGGTCAAATGAACTAATGTCCAGCTCCCAAACTTTAGCTAAAATATCAATTGACCTAATTGTTAAGGCGAGACGACTATTCTTAAGGATCTTTAAAGTTTACCCATTCGGACTCGATATTCTTCCTCTTCCCAGATTAGCTATAGCTTCTTAGACTTTTGTAGTAGTTTGACGACCTAACTCGACTTTCTATCCAGGATGCCTAAAATCAGTGGAAGGTTCTAAGGCAGCTGAAGGCCAGGTGCACTTCACATGACTTTCGACCTAAACATACAGTTCACCCCACGGTTTATCTTCTTTGACCGATCCTTCCAAATTTTTCTTTAATATGAATTGCACATTTAAAAAACGAATTTAATGTATTTTAAAGACCGGAAGGAGGTTCTTTGACTTTGCTAACGGACATAGTGAATGCGAGTAGTTTACGATTGCATTAAATTTATTTTCCTTACAGACTGTAACTCTCCAATTGCTTGCTGTATATATTTTAAACTGAAAAATCGATGATCAAGCACTATACTTTCAAAGGCTGCTTTCATATCAATATTTATTAATCGTGATGAATAGGTCAAACAACTATTATTCTATGAGCAGGTTAAAAAACTGAAGACGCACCTATTGTTAGTCATATTTCACAGTAAATATGAATGTTGTTTAGAATTTGTGATAGTCAATAAAAAGCGACCAGTCAGACACGCTGTAAACGCGAAACTGCCGTCACGAACCTATCAGGTCAAGGTCATAAAGTGTAATATCGCGGGAAATCGAACTTGCATCAGTAACTTGTGCCTTTTCGTCGTAACCGCCTGTTTTAAATTTGGATGCGCTTTGGCCTTGTTTCTGTTCCTTACACTTCTTGCTTAGTTGTTCTGTTCGGTGGGTCGTGTTAGGTACTTAAGAACGGACAGTGAAGAATCTGAGCACGTGTAAAATGAGCATGTGTTAACTCCTAGTTTAGAATCTTAAGTTTTCATTATACACTTGATTTTTATTATTAATTGGTTTCATTGTTAAATGTAATTGAGTCTAGCGTGCTCTCTGATTTATCTGCTCATTTGTCTCTTATTCATGTCTTATAGATTCTCATTATTCCCAGCATACGACGTACTTCCAGGCTAGAAATAAACGTATTTCTGAAAGTTATAAACTGTTTCCAATTAGCTTCAGGATTTGTGTTTCGGATTGCAAATGGCCAGAACTTTAAACCATAGAAGAAAGAGTGTTCCTTTACGATCTTTCAAGAAAGAAATAAATGAAAGTGGCACTCAGTTTGGTCATCTTGAAAATAACACGTATCTATTACTTAATCATGAAAACGCGCTTAGTGAGTCAAACGAGCATCGATATTTACGAGCGAAAGCTAATGACTTAGCTGATCGACGGTATGGCTTCGAGACATTTGTGGGTCCTGGTGAGCGCGTTGGCTGGCTCGTAAACATGCACCCAACTGACTTACTAGATGAATCAAAGAGATTAGTCAGTGCTGTTGATCTTTACTTCCTCCAAACAGACGGAAATCGTTTTAAAGTAACGCGACCATATCTTCCATATTTTTACGTGTCTGTTCGTGGAGGCCAGATAGCGGAGCGCGATGCTAATTCATATTTATTAAAGCGGTTCTCTGCTTTTCTTGCTGGTATTGAGGTTGTTTCTAAGAATGATCTGGATCTACCTAATCATCTTGTTGGAATCAAAGCTACTTATCTTAAATTGTTGTTTTATAGTGTAGACGAATTAGTTCGCGTTCGTAAGGAACTAGCTGTTCGGATCCGCGCAAATTGCGAGTTGGCCTCTTCAAAATCCTCGTATACAGATATTCTTGCGGAACACTTCAAAAATGATGGCTGTGGAGTAGTAGTTAACCCGTTGGGAGTGAAACAAAGTTATGATGATCCACTTGACAATTTGTTAGATCTAAGGGAGTCAGATGTTCCTTACTTGACCCGTGTGTGTATTGATTTAAATATATACGCTGGGTGTTGGTATTCTACGATCTGCAGGCCAGGACAGCTTCCTGAGATTAAGCGTCATGAAGATACAGTTGCATGGCCTGACCCTGTAGTCCTAGCGTTCGATATTGAGACTACTAAGATGCCCTTAAAATTTCCAGATCCTGAGAATGATCAGGTTGGTTTTCAGTGCTTTGTTTTTGTGCTTTCTATTTATACTTATTTGTTATGGTAAACTACGACAGTTATATACTCACCCGACAAGTTCTTTTCCGTACCGTATTGCGGAATTTCTAAAGTCACTTACCTTTGGTTTCCACACTACTAACAGTTACAGTGCTTGTTAGTCGCTTGTAAATTTTAAGATTTCATATTTAAACGGGTTTTTGCTGTTTTACTCTTAAGCGCCATGCATTCTCATAAACAAAGTGTCTTTGCGATATCTTATAATTTAGCAAAACTGATTTTTTCTAGTTCATATGACCACTTCTCTTGTTCTCTGATAATACATTCACGCTAGATTAGTTTTCATCAGCCCTGGTGGGTCGGTGTCTGACAAGATCTCAGCCTGGATTCAGGAAACCCGCTTTTGCCTGTTTGTGTAGCTTGTGGCATAGGCGAGATATACGTCTCAATGAAAGACCGGGTGTACTGCGCATTAGTACGCCCTGTCTTAACATTTGGGCGCGATGCATGAGATATGAAAATGGAAGATGTGTTGACTCTAGGTCTTTGATCATAGGAATCTACCAAGTGTGTCATCAAATGACTGAATAGGCAGTGTCGATGTTACATACAGAATACTAAGAAAACATGCCTAATCAGTTGAAATTGTCTTAAAGCGCCAGCAGTTGAGATGGTTGGGACGTGTCGCGTATGACCGACCACCGTCTGTCTTGTGATTTTGGCTTGGGTAGGTGTAAGGTGGAAGCTAGGGTCGACCAGACCAAAACATGGCATCAGTTCATGAAGTCATTAATTATTAGTCTGGACCATGTTGATATATAAAGATTATCTGGTTGAGGTCCTTATGATAATCGTGATCAGTGGTTGGAGACATTGGGTGACATGGCTCAGAATTGGTCACAGTGGCGCAAGTGTATTCATTCTACATTCTTCTAGATCCTAAGTCTCATTATTCTTTTGTATATATGTTTGCTTCAATCTTTCCTGTTGTATTATACTCTTGTGTTAATCTAGTAATTTTGATATTGTCGTGCTAATCGGATATGGCAACTTGAACCTATGGGCATAAGTGTCAGGTTTTACGTTGTTCATGATTGACTAACTTCAAGTTGTACATTTTAATTATTGCAATCGATCACTCATTTTCCGTATGTCGTAACTAGTGAGTTTTTTTCTAGTAAGCAGTTGACAGCGCATAGTTAATAGATATGTAAACTGTTAGTTCTCTACCTTATGTTTTTAAATAACTAATGTGAAATATCAAAATTTTCTGTATGCTAATTTACAAAGTCGATTTATACGGCTTGTGATTTTATACTAAACTTGCTATTTCGCCTCGTCATATTTCCAATTTATTTTCTTTTAGATTATTATGATATCATATATGTTAGACGGAGCTGGGCATCTTATATGCAATAGGCAAATACTTTCAGAAGATATAGAAGATTTTGACTACACACCAAGACCAGAGTTTCCAGGTCATTTCACTGTGCATAATTTACAAAATGAGTTAGATTGCATTACCTTTTTCTTCGAACATATTCAAACAGTACGGCCAAATATATTAGTTACCTATAACGGCGACCTATTTGATTGGCCGTTTATTGAAAATCGAGCTGCCAATTATGGCCTTTCCATGTCCAAAGAAATTGGATTCTCTCGTCAGAAGGGTACTTCAGGCCCTGGAAGAGATGGGTGTTCTGTCGAGTATCTGTCACGACCATCAGTTCACATTGACTGCTTATGTTGGGTTAAGCGTGATAGTTACCTTCCAGTTGGTGCTCGTGGCCTTAAAGCTGTCACTAAAGCTAAGCTACGATATGATCCCATTGAAGTGGATCCGGAATTGATGTGTCGTATGGCTCGTGAGTCACCAAAAGAGTTAGCAAATTACTCAGTGTCTGACGCAGTTTCTACCTATTATTTGTATATGAAGTATATCCATCCATTTGTATTCGCACTTTGTACAATCCTCCCATTAACCCCTGATGATGTTCTTCGTAAGGGCTCTGGTACGTTATGTGAAGCTCTTTTGATGGTCCAAGCTTATGCAGCAAATGTTATCTTTCCCCACAAACAAACAGACAGTGAATCTGGACCCAACAACTTGTTAAATGATTCTGGAATTTCAAGAAAATTTACGGAGGATGGACATCTTATCGATTCTCAAACCTACGTTGGTGGACACGTAGAAGCCTTAGAAGCGGGTGTTTTCCGCGCTGATATACCTGTCAGATTTCGTCTAGTTCCTGCGGCTTTGGAAGCACTAAGAGCTGATGTCAAACGCTGTATTAGTCGAGCTCTTCAGACGGAGATTGGTGCGGAAAACGAAGATGCATTATTTAGCGTTGTCTCGAAGGATAACTTCTATAAGGTATATATCTGAAGTACTAGATATATTTCTACTTATCTCTTTACCCGAGAACTTCGTATTTCGTATTAGCTTGTTATTCTTCTCACCGTAATTGATTTTTAACTAATCTTATATATATATATATATGTATATAACTGTTGCATACGTGTGCCAGATTCTAGGTTAATCATACGTACATTTATCCTACTCATCCATGAGTAATATGCAGTTGTTTGTGGTTCAAGTTGAACATTTAGAGATTTAAAAGACTTTGGTACACTCTTGGCGCAGGCCGGGATATCATTGCTTTGACTGATATCCTATCAAGCATTTCAGTAAATTTAGTAGTCTGGTCATTCAGTAAAAGGCTTATATATTTGCTTCTTTTTAGAGTGATAATATCAGACCCATTTCTCGATTTGATGATTAGTAGTTTCTCATCAGATTTAACTAGTCATCTGTGTAAAAGTTTGTGGATTGTCGAATTCATTGACAACACTATAGTATTTTGTATTGCTAAGGATTAAGATTACATTTTTCATCCAAGAGACAGTCTAGTTGTTTTAATTTTCTCTAATATCAGTTTGCACTTGACAGTAATCTGCTGCAACACAATTTGTGTATTGTACTCTGAATTGTTATCAAACTCTACACTAAATTTTTCTTAGTCTGATGGTTGTTACTTAGGTTTTTCCAGCTTATGTTCCTACTACCATAACAGTGACTACGAGATGTTTAGTATATAAGCTGTCAAGCTACAGTTTACAGTGGAATTTCTATGTTGAGCTTCATTTCGAAACATCATTCCATACCGGATGTAAATCTTTGTTAAATAAATTGATGTTATTTTTCATTAAAATCTGAATGCACGAGTACAAATGACGTAAAATTACGTCGTAATCAAAGTTTGGGTTCTTCACTATTATAAGGCTAACTTCAATAAAGTGAATAAGTTAAAAAGATCATAAATTGCCTACGCAATAAACTGCTATAGTGAACAGTTTGTTGGAAACAAATACAAAATAGATTTGTAGTTTGGATGTCAGTATAGTGTACATCTTCATACTTAGAAATTGAAAAATGTTTGGAACTTGCTAAAGTTCTCAATCTTATATGAGTTTTCTTAGTCTTTGCATAATGCACGGTTAGTAAATCGTATGTTCCCAAGTGTAGGCATAATTTCGATATATTCTCTTCGGAATCCCATTCTAACATTGTTGCTTCCAACATGACTTGTTTTTGTCCATCAGATTTGTGAACAAATAGAAAACACCTTGCAACAATTAGCCTCCACACCTAACCGAATTGAATGTCCAGTTATTTATCACTTGGATGTTGGTGCTATGTATCCGAATATTATTCTTACTAATCGACTTCAACCATCCGCTGTCGACTCTGATTCTGCTGCTAAGTGTGCTGATTGTGAGTTCTACAAGCCCGGGATATCTTGTCAACGTTTCATGCCATGGACATGGCGAGCTGAACTGTGGACAGCATCCAGACCTGAATTTTACCGAATTCAAGCTCAACTTTCTCAAGAACGTTTTCCTATCAAGTTAACTGATGGCAATGAGAAGTTCCCCAGGACTGTGATGAGACCATTTCACGAGTTATCGAGAGAAGAACAAGCTGTGGTGGAAAAAAAGCGTATCACTGATTATTGCCGTCGAGCCTATAAACGTGTCCACGTAACTAGGACAGAAGAACGACTTGCTATGGTGTGTCAACGAGAAAATTCCTTTTATGTTGATACAGTTAAAGCATTCCGTGATCGTCGATATAAATTCAAAAGCTTGACAAAGGTGAGCACTTTAGCTTTTATTATCTGACGTTTTGCTAAGCTATTCGAAGGCGTAAATATAGTGTGTATCCGAATTATTTGGCAACATGCCGGATATCCAAAGCCCACAACTAAGCTTAGGATGTGTTTACAAAAATCTGAATACACGGCTTAGTTGTCTTTTTATGGTGGCGTCAGTCGGTATATCCATTTTCAGTTGCCTAGATACTCCGCAAGCTGGTTTTACTTTTTTAGACAAAAGTTGAGTTATTTTTACTTATAAAAAAACGTCGAATTAACTATAAAAAAACGTCGAATTAACTACAGTTTAATTGCTTCACTAGGGCTTCTTTCATTTCGTTTAGTGCAATGATTATTAAATGAAACCAGGTGGATTAACTCATGTATGGTTACTCAATTTCAGTTAGTATATTCATCAGTAGCAACAATCCATACTCTTTGAAGTAGCGTTTCGTGACCTGCTGTTTTTCTTCCTCCATAGGTTTGTCATAGCTTTATCAGCTTCCGTATATGCTAGGTGGCTAGTTCCAAGCTACGTTTAACCTATAACTGGATAATTTTTAATTAAGATGTTAGTTGAGATTGAGGAAACTATCTCTCATGATAATCCGTTTGCTCTTTTAGCTGTCAATCTTGGAAGTGAACCAGTGATTTATCTTCCCAACAATAATATAAGTAGCTTTTCAGTATTATTCTTACTGATTTCCATGTAGTCTGAAAAACTGTTCACTGTAACTGTAACTAATTAGTTCTACAACTAGTCATCAAATTTAAACCTGATTGGATTGTGCACTTCTAACAATTACCACATGTCAACCTAGAGTAAATATTAAGACGAGAAACAGAATGGGAAACAATATAGAAAACGATTAAAAAATGTAACTATGATGATTGCAGCTGTTAAGATTGAATGCGGATAAATGACAAGGGATGTTTAACTCAAGATCTAAATAAGGGAGAAGTAGTGTAAGTGTACCACTGTGACTTGTTTTTCCTTACGTCACCCAGTATCTCTAGATACCCATTTGCAAATACTGGGTGGGCATCGACACTAGTACAAGTACAACAACAGTTAGGCTTCAGTTAAAATACTTCTGTCCTAAAATCCACTGCAACCCAAACACTTTGTTAATGAATCTACACCCAGTTCTAAAACCAATCTAATTTTTCTCAAATTCGCTATTCTGAATGTCATCAAATATGTCTAATGTCCTTAATATTACATATTACTAGAATTGATTACTATGTAGTTATCTCCAGAGAATTGTTGTGCTTTCTTATAAACTGGTCGTAAGGAATCTTTTGTGATTATACCCGCTTGTCAGACCTTACTAATGTCTCAGCCAATCCCGTTGTTAAAACTATACTATCAACCTTAAAGGCCGCTGGAAGTGATCAGGTGATATTCCTTGCCGTTGGTTTTTATGGCATTTTCAATATCACTGTCGTTTGAATGTCGTATTGTTCTTTCATTCAACTTGTTACTGATTATTGAGTAACTGGCAAAAATCAGGTAGTTTGACTATAAATTGACTTTTTACTCATCTGTCTGATTGGTTCAATCTGTTATCTTGGGTAATCCATAGATGCTCCCTCTATTTTTGTGAAGCCCTTCCCTGTCTTGTATTCTGTAACACGATAGCTTCCCTAACTTGATTCTAAATCAGAGCAAGACTTGAGTACGGATCACAACATATTCAAACGATACATCAGAGTATTATAATAAGAAAATATTAGAATCTGTGCAAAATTTACTCCGAAAACATCTTCACTCACTCGATTGTTAATTAAAGCTAATTGATTGAAAACGGACCAGTCAACACACTCTATGCAAGGATAATATAAGCATGCATAGCGTAGGGTTGTATCTGGTTAACAATTTCATTTTCTGTCAATGTCTCCTACCACTCCTTATCGTTACTATAACCTCTGTTAGTTTACACTTGAGTTTTCTTAACTTTGCGTCATGTTCACATCCTAACACCGTTACCGGAAATCTGCCCAGGATAGCGAAACGTGTCCTTTGTAGCACTAACTTCTGGCTTCTCCTTTTTTGAAGAAGTGGGCATACCCCAGGCACACCCTAAAGTAATCAAAAGTATGAATATTATGCTTTCTAAGGTCTTTTAGTCTCATAATTATAGATAGATTAGATAGATTAGATAGATTAGATGTAGCTATCTAAGAAGTATATCTTGTCAGTCATTCCATTTGTTTCATAACACTTTTTTTTGCAATCATTTTTTTCTCTGTAGACGTGGAAACGTAATTACGATGATGCTTGTGCAGCTCTCTCTGCTGGGACAGGCGATTCAAACGCTGTAAAAGAGGCTAATGCAATGCTGGTACTATATGATAGTCTTCAACTGGCGCATAAATGCATTCTCAACTCTTTTTATGGCTATGTAATGCGACGTGGTGCACGTTGGTATTCAATGGAAATGGCCGGTATTGTCTGTCATACTGGTGCTAATATTATAACTAAATCAAGAGAGATAGTTGAACAAGTTAGTTGATTTTTCTAAAAAAATTGTTTTTTTTTCAAAATATTTTGTGTTTGGTTTGCTCTCCTAAATAGGTAAATATGTGTATCTGATTACTAAAATATAACAATCGTCTTTTTATCTGAAACTATCATTTCTCAGGCTCAAATTAGGTAAATTCAGTTTAATCCTTTGATTCAAAGATTTTTCCCAATATCCTATCATCTGCATCTTCATATTTGATTTTCGGAACTGTTAACGCAACACTAAGAACCTAAACTCTGTCTTTTATTTATTTTTGTTAATGAGATTCAGTTTTTTAATGTGAAATCTTTGCTCCTGTTATGTCTACTGTAATCGTGATATTACAACATATTATACTAAAACACCTGTTTGACGTGGTTCGATAATCCTGCTTATGTTGTATAATTAAAAGCACGCAGAATATGACCTCGAAGTTCATTTTAGTGTTTGACACTGCCAAGCCTGAACGATCAAGTGGCAAAATATCTCTCCTGTCTCTATGAATTATTATTGCCTCTCTTAGAGATTATGTGTGTCATTAGTTTGAGTACCTTTGATCTTCATTCTTAAGCGTACTCATTTTTGGTCTCATTTTTGTCGATTTATCTATATGAAGACTACCCAAAAGGGTTTTAAACAATAATTGTGTTCTTTTCTATGAATTGTCTCAGCTACTAACTTCCTCATTGTGATTGTTACCTCACTGTAGCGGTCAGGCTTAAATAACCGGAACAATTTCTTCCCTAGGTTCTACCATGATAAGCAGGTCGATCGAACAGTAGCATACCGTAGGTTCGAAGGCGAAGTTATACTGTCATATGTACAGTGGCGTGATGACAGTAAAGCCTTTCTCTTAGTCAACCAGCATTGTAACGATGCTACCTCATTACGGAAGGAATAGGTTCTAAATGGCTGGCTATACAAATATACACTTCAACTTACCACATAGATTCCCGTTTACGACGGTAAAGCAGAACTAAGATTCCAAAACACCACATAAAAGCCATGTGTAACCAGCCGTTGATATGCAAACCGTATGACAAGTCGGGCAGCAGGCCTTCTTAACTATGATTCTTGAATCTCTTTTCATCGATATGTACTGTTTTCAAAGCCCACATAGAGAATCATAGCGTGACCATTCGCTTGTCTTCAACTAATCAGCGAGCTGGTACTACATGCTATCCATTTATCCAGTGATGCGATAACAACAACTCATGGTCCGAGCGTTGTAAGTATGCCAGATTAAGCACTGGATGCAGTGAAAGATTAGTTTTTCAGAAGGTTTTCTTACCTCGAATTGCTAAACATTGTATTCATTGCAAGTAATTTTAATGCCAAAGTATGCAGCTTAAACGAAACTGAAAGATCTTTAATTTTGCATTCCAGTTGCAACTCAGCGAACAGATAATGTCTACAACCGTGGTCTGTCAACCATTTATTTCCAAAAAGCACCAACTTGAAGCGTAAGTGGAAACGTCGTACTACATGGTGACCTCGTGCTAATAAATTTACGAGAAGTTATTCTGAATTTCATATTCCCTATCTCTGCTATCTTTGGGAGTAAGTTTTCAGACGTGTCTACAAAGCTCTGGGCTTTGCCTCTTAAATGAGAATATAAAGAAGCACTAGTACCGCCAATCCAGGGATTCAAAGTGATAAACAAAGTAAACTTTGTTTTAGGTTCCAAAGTATTCGGGACCGAGCTAGAAAAATGTTCCCTAAATCGAATATATCCATTCATCTATACTTCGTATTAGATTGTTGTTGGGCATTCAAAATCCCCAAAAATGTAATCATTCATTTAATCAGGCGAATGGGTATTGTATTGATTTTTTCGTTAGATTGATTTGTAAGCTTTCATCAATTAATTCAGTTTCAAATGTGAGATATATAAACGTTGTTTGCTAGTCTCGTCTCGTATTTTTGCTCCACAATAAAATCTTCTTACAAGTCCACTCTTTTGGAGTAGCCGTAGGTTGGAAAGGAACAAATCGTGGTATCCGATTGAGGTACGAGTATCAGAGATAACGATTCGCACTAACTGTTCTGACTATCGAGGGAATCAAATATTGAATCCGGCTACCCTAGATAATTTAGCTGTATCGTATCGCAGACCGTAGTAAATCAACAAGAACCCACGCGTTTGTCTCATCTGAGAAAACATATTGATTGTAATTCAGTTTTTTCAAGCGTGGGAGGGACATTAAAATACTAATTTTTTGTTACAATTTGGGGTTGTGGAGATAGTTAGTTGTTAATTGTGATATGACGAATCGTTGTGAATCAGACAAGCATTGATCACCTGGAAGCACTGGACAGCTGTTTCGTCCTAGTATGGGACGAATCAGCAGTGCGCATGCACGACCCCGTTGGAGATCGAACCCAGGACCCTATGGCTCCGCGACGAGCGCTTTACCATTGGACCACTGAGCCGGCTCCTAATGGTTGATATTTCGAATTCAGTCAATTCGTGATAGGTTTGCGCGACCTCATCCATTGCCATCGGTGGGTAACTGCCTCACACCCGACACGGTTGAACTCCACCGGTCACGTTTTCACAGGTGATCAATGGTTGTCTGATTCAGAACGATCCGTGATATCAGAATTAACAACTAATTTTTTGATTGATTCATGAAGTTTAAGCCGAAATAGTTACATACATACGTACAATCGATTTCATTCTCTCGATCATACGATGTAATGAATGAAGCTTTTCTTATAACGACTTTGTGGTTATTGTTTGGAAATGTTATTCGACCAGCAACCGTAACAATTCATAACTAATGATATCGTTACCAGGATTGCTTATATTATGGGACGTTACATATAGAGCTCGTCGACTTTTGATAAGTGTAAATACCTAATTCAAAAACGGATGGCGAGTGGTGTGTTTGACAACTTGAGTCTGGTTTTACTAGAAATATTTTCACATTTTATTATTGCTTTGTGTATGTCTTCGATTTACTTAAAAGCAGTAATGGCACCTTCATTGTCATGTTTGTGACTGCTCATTACTATCTATAATGCGTCTCCATGTTCGAATTCAGAAGCTGACTTGTATTCAATATGAAGTCCTACTTAAACAACACTACAGTTTGTTTGCAATTATCATTACCATCATTTAACCTTTTAATTTCAAATAAATCAAGTGATTGCTTGCAGTAATATACTTGTGATATTCCAATCAGTTTAAAACCTAACTTCTATATTTTCATTACTTAGTGTAAATCAATCACTTCAGGGGACAAATGATTTTAATTTGATATCACTAATTGGTCTGAGTTAGACAATCATTGACAACCAAGAAGGACTGGATAGCTTTGTCGTCCTAGTGTGGGACTCTTCAGCAGCTGTCCAGTTCTTCCTGGTTGTCAATAGTTGCCTAACTCAAACCAGTTCATGATATCAGATTAGCATTCAGCAATCTTCACAATGCCCATTTACAGTAAATAATTTATTTAAAGTAACATACCTCGAAGTAGTGCCAAGAAGTATTTAGTACAGCAAATAAACAATTCTGGCTATGCAATTGTCATATTTATGACGAAGTTGATTCTGTATGAATTTTATTTGTGTGTGACTGGATATGAGAAGTGTGGTGTTTGTATAATGAACGAGTAAACTTATTTTATATCCATGTTTATGATGCGAGATGTAAACTGCTTAAATGTGATTGTTTAGGAAAATGTTCATGTTAAATGAATAGTCCTCTGTAACTATTGAGGCCCGTCGCGTCTAAAGATATATATTTAGCTTCAGCTACTCTCCTTTTTTCATGGTTGAAGAAATCTCTACGAATTACTTCAGTATTTTGAACATCGATATTATGGTTGCTGGTATTAGTGCGGACTGCCGATTTTGTTTGTAGATTCTTAGGCTCTCTAGACTTATTACTTCATGTCATGTAACTTAAATTGTTACTTAGTAAGAGTCAAAACTTCACAAGAAGCCTCGCTAATGTGGAGTGAATCTTAATCAAAACATCTTGATTTGTCGGAGCAGTCCTATATTGACTTAAATAAAGCTTTTCTTTTGCTCGAACTCATTTTGTTCGAGTGTTGGTTGATTCATGGAATGCTTTAGATTTTGACACAATATAGCAAGACCCATTTTTTGAACAGAAGTTCGTTTACAGGTATTGGTCCTGTAGGAGAAGTGCCGTGGTAATTGATGGGACTTAGTATTGAAGAATTGCAGCATTAAGAAATGACATATTGTGTATAATGAGTATTTTTACTGGATCTAAATTTTATCCATTTTTATCAAAGTTAACACCAAAATACTTTGATGAATTCGTGAAGAATGTACACTTTATCACTGACAACTTTAGAGGAGAATGAACAGCGATTCAAGCATGTAAACGTAAATTTACTTTTTTTTTATTGTTTAACTCTTGTTCTCTGGTTGTTGCCTGCACTATATCAAAATAAAAATTTTGATTTAACTTTAAATTACGACCAGACATGAAGGTGGTTGAGAGTTGTTATGAAAATATGTTAGCATAATGTAGGAAATGCCGAAAGTTGTTTAGAAGGTCTCGCAACATGATATGAAACAGTAGAAACGATCATAGGGTTGAAATGAAGTACTTGCATGATGAATTAGTGTTGTAAAATATTTTACTTTTTATGGCAATCTCATATCACATTTATCTGGTTAGTATGTCAGTGTGGACTGGATAGACAACTTTTGCACGGATGTTTGGAGATGCCTCAGTTGATGTGGTTCATTTTTGAGCGTTTTGTATTTCTACAGTGGCTTTATGATAATCTAAAGAGAAATCCATTGTAAAGTAGTAACAAAGCCGTCGTCAGTTTATATAATCAGGTCGTTCGTACGGTACTGCAAAAAAAGATTAGCGCTACCAATACGTGAACGGACAGCAAATACAATTATGACATTCAGAACACATCACCTTATCTGTTGCTATTAAGGATCATCATTCAGCAGTGGCCCTCTTTATATTCATTCATACCAACCAACGTCAGATTCACGTTGCAATTTTTCTAATATACCACTTAAGGCTATCAGGAATTGATACACATTTTTCCTAATATTCCCCCCCCCGAAAATCGTAATTCCACGTCTCAGATGGGGAGAATTGTATACTCGCTATCTGATTTGGGTTAATTAGTTATGTGTTTCTCATAATGTTAGGATAAAATAGTCTTTAGTGAATTAACATTCACCAATTAGGATGTAATGTCTCGCCCAACCTGTTTTACATAAGTCCTCATTTCATTCTGTCGGTAAAACCTTAATTTGCTCATTTTATACATTTCGATTCTATTTTTGTATTTTCCACTTAGATTGGTCGTGCATTGGAACTAGATACTGATGGGATATGGTGTATTCTTCCTTCTAGTTTTCCGCAAAACGTCGAGTTTACTGTCGTCGGTTCAAAACCATCTCGTATTTCAATTTCATATCCTGGAGCTTTGTTAAATATCTTGGTTCAAGATGTTTTCACAAATCATCAATATCATGAACTCATTGACCAGGATACTCTTACTTACAAAGTCCGTTCTGAAAACTCCATATATTTCGAAGTTGATGGCCCTTATAGAGCTATGGTTTTACCTGCAGCAAAGGAAGAAGGGAAACGACTAAAAAAGCGTTATGCAGTCTTCAATTTTGATGGAAGCTTAGCAGAACTAAAAGGATTCGAGATTAAACGGAATGGTGAACTGCAGCTTATAAAAATATTTCAGTCGTCTGTGTTTGAGGCATTCCTACAGGGGAGTAGTTTGGTTGAAGCCTACTCATCAGTAGCTAGTGTCGCTGATCATTGGTTAGATGTACTTTACTCTAAAGGAGCTAGTATACCAGATTCCGAATTGTTCGACCTTATTTCAGAAAATCGGAGCATGTCTAGAAGATTGGAAGATTATGGAAACCGGAAATCAACATCTCTAAGTACTGCCAGACGAATGGCAGAATTTTTAGGAGACCAAATTATTAAAGATCCAGGCTTATCTTGTCGTTATATAATTGCACGACATCCCGACGGTGCACCAGTAACTGAACGAGCTATTCCGTTAACTATATTCCAGGTGATTACCATCATATGTTTTGGCCGATTTTCTAACAAATTGTATTGAATCTATGTAATTGATCATTGAGAATTTTTAAGAACTGAATCATTTAGCTCATGTATGAGCTCTAAGCAGTCTATATATATATATATATATATATATATATACCGATCTTCGATACAGTTAGTGTTTTATTTAGTTTGTATACTGCAAGATTAAAAGTTTCATCGATTCTTTTACTGTATATTTCTTTATAATCTACCCACTTCTGTAGTCATTTTTGCACAGTAGCTAATTAGAATTAGGTTGAATATCTATCACTTTTCTTGATTTTTCGTTTTTGCTGTTTATTTTTTAGGCAGAAAAATCAATAAAACGTTACTATCTCCAAAAGTGGCTGAAGGACTCCGCTTTTGATGAACATACTGATATACGTGAAATACTGGATTGGTCCTATTATATTGAACGGTTGTCGAGTGCTATCCAGAAAATTATCACGATCCCAGCGGCTTTACAGCAGGTTCCTAATCCAGTACCTAGAGTTAGTCATCCTGATTGGTTACTTCGTAAATTAGCCGAGAAAACGGATGCTTGTAAACAACAGAAGCTAACAGAAATATTTGTTTCCAGAAGTCCAGTGAAGCCCAAACAACAAATTACTGGGATACAAGATTTAGAAACGATTGGTTCAAACAATGACAAAAAAAAAGATTTTCCTACATTTTTTGTCAAGCGTTATTTGCCTGTAAAGCGACCTCGATCACCAAATGTTCTTTTAAAATCATGGAGAAAACAATTGGGCGAACCACCGAGCTTGGTCGGCGCTAATACTTCGAAAAAACTATCCGAATGGTTGGCATTTCATCAAGCTAAATGGTGTCTGCAATTAGAGCAACGTCAGTATTTCACTTACGATTTCGATAAAGGTTACTCATTCTCACCATCTTTTAAACGACAATGTGGTTTGATTAGATATTTAGACCAAACCCGAGTTAGCTTATTCACAGGTGTATGGCAGGTAGCTATTTTATATTTTTTCTGTCACTATCGATTTTTAATATAATTTCGCTACCCAGTATCTATTTGGATGCTTTTTGGAATAGTACAACTATTGTAATTAGATGTATGTTTTGAAAAGCTTAATGCTGTGATTTAGAACATTAGTTCAGATGGGCTTTTTGGTATATCGTACCAGTAACCTCAAATTCTCTATATGATTCCCTATGATTCTGTATTGACTTTTGTTTTTCTAATCCCTAGTGCAGATTTAATTTTATCGATCACGTTTGCACATATACCTTGATGACAAGTGCCAACAGCACGAAGCATTAGTCAAGGGTACCCTACTGATTACATACAACTATTTAACATTGAACCTTATTGTTGTTACTCTCATAACATTGTGTATTAAAAATTCTAATGTTCTTAGTGAATTCTGTGCGTCTGCTTTTCATCTCGTTTCGAGAGCTTTGTTGGTTCCTTCCTCCTTCTTTTGATTTCCACGTTGTCTCGAAGTGTTATCTTAAATCGCAACAAAATAAGTATCAAGTCATAGAAGTAATGATAAGGTCAGTGGAATTAAAAAAAACAGGAAATAATTAGGGATGTATGAATTACTTCCTGGCAGGAAATGTGTAAATGTATACAAGACAAGACTGTGGATGCATCTAATTGATTAGGAACCTCATCCTCTAACACTGGTTACAACAATCATATGGACACGGACGAGATAATTTTACACGTAGCATAGCTCAGATCGACAGTCAGTGGTCTCATTGTAGCCTCTAACCTTCCAGTTTACACCTGCGACAATCAACGTCCAGTTAAACGGTAACTGTGAACACTTAATACATGCCCAAGACACCTCAGTTTTCTAAGATCCACAGCCTAACTGACTTACTATAATTATTTAATACTCTGTATCCAGTAACTGGAATAATAAGCGTATTGAATGACCAATATACATTCCTCTAAAATAACATGTGAATGTAATAGAACTACAATTAAGAATTCAGGTGCTATAGTTTGTCCTTTGAGTTATTTATAAATAGAGGTCGTCTAGAAAACACAATTCTCGAGTTTACTACGAACAACGTGCTTTTAATGGTGATGTAGACTCTTCAGGGCATCCGCAAGTGTGTCATTTCTAGGCAGAGAGGTTTCTTCAATGTCAATATTTCGGCTTGGTTGTTTCGCTTATAAACTTCAAATAACATTTTCCTTAGACACTTTAATTTTTTATATATGGTGTCAGGAGCACGGCTTTGTCAAACTCGTTATGCGAAATGTTTTATCACAGTCCTGTTTCTTTGTGTACTGATTTGACTTTTGTTACCATTTTTGCTATATCGTAATAATGTCATTGAAATGCATGCAACTACACTGCTTAGAAAATAAAGCAATTTCTTATTTGCTTATATAAACATTAGTTAACTAAATCAATGATCACTACAAGATATTTTTACCTCACAGGCCTAACGATATCTAAGTTGTTTTCCAGGAAAACTTATTTCTACTTTATTCATTATTCTTTGAAAATTTTGTTTCATCTGTTGTCTTATACCAATCAATACATTATAAGCACCACTTCATTATTTATATATTCAACTCAAGGTAATTGAAATTGTCCCAGATCCTGGACGAATGGGTCACTATACAGTTTGGGTCTTGATCAATTCACCTGGATCTGGGTTAGCTCCTGTTTTAAGTGCTGTAGACGTAACAGTATCTAAAAATTTCTATGTCAACATGCGTACTTCCAAGTCCAAAGACTCTGGCCCACTCTACCGTAAAGTATCTGGAAATGCATCAACAACTAGTGACAACGGCACTGCAAGTGGTCGTATTCTTCCTAGAAATCATACAGTTTATCATTTGTATGAGTATAACGTTCCGGAGAGTGTTTACACTGAACATGCTACAGAAATCGCTACAGATTTAGCTAGATCAGATATTGAAGGTGTGTATGAACTTGGTGTACCAAGTTTATTTCGCATTTTAACCAAATTAGGATGTTTGTGTACAGTCGATCAAGAAGTGTTTAGAAAAAACCAAGGAAAATCAGTTCCAGAAGATATCACTATCGACTTGGATCAATTACGCTGCTGCTCCTCAGCCCAATACCCATATTTACCTGATCGCAGCTTGCGTCATGCATTCTTATTTCATTACCAGTTGCCTTCCACAGGACAGCCGATGACAAAAAGAGATTCACAAAGACAGGTATTTTTTTTCTGTTACTAAATACTTTGATGTTTAATAAGTCCTCTATATTAAATATACAATAAGAAGTGTTAGGTATTAACTCCATACGTTTCCTAGTTCAGATATGATTTCTGTCTTTCTTGTGCACAGTATGTGTATATATGCCGGTAAACTGGAACCACAAGAACAAGGTGAATACAGTTATGAAAACACTAGTTTCTACTAAAGTAGTATGAAAAACTTCTAGTATTTCTTCAATTGACTACAGGCACTGATTACTTGGAAATAAACCCATAAGTGTTCACAGATGTATGACTTGAACATTCATTAGTCAAGATTGTGTGCTTACAAAATCTTTTAAAGCAAATTAATATGATTGTAACCTGTTATTTGGGCGCACTTACGTCATTATTATTAGTCTACCCATTTACTCCGCCCACTTTCTTCGTAATCAGTCAGTCAGTCAGTTACAACATAGAACTTTGTACATGCGTACATCAGTTCAAGTTGCCATGCCTCAATTAGCAGATAAAGATTAAATTGTCGGACCGAATCCTAAAGTAGGGGAGGTAGTAACAGAGTAAGTACTAACGGGAAGGCATAGAGATCATAGATAAGATTTGAGATAAAAAGTGATTCAGTAAAGAGAAAATTATAATAAGCTCAAAAATTAGAATTTGGAGGAAGACAAGGAGTGGATGCACCTGCGCCATTGCAATCGATTTTGAGCCATATCACCTAAAGTCTCTAACCATTTGTTACGATCATCGTGTGGGCCCCAACCAGGTAGTCTACATCTATTAACATGGCTCAGCCCAATTGTCAATGATTTCATGGATTGGTGCCATGTTTTCGTTTGGCCACCCCTAGCTTTCTTCCAGCCTACTTCTACACCAGACAACATTGCTCGTTTCGGTAGACGGTGGTCAGGCATACGCAACACATGTCCTAACCACCTCAGCCGGTGAAGATTCACTACTTCATCAATAGACTTACCGTATTTCCCTAGTACTCTATTCCTAACCCATGCATTGCTTACTCGGTTGTCCCAGCAAACACGAGCAATGTTTCGGAGACATCTATGATCGAATACTAGGATCCTACGGATATCCTCTATCCTTAAAGGCCATGTTTCGCATCCATAAAGTAAAACGGATCTGACTGCTGCACAATAAACGCGTCCTTTTGTCATTAAACGAATGTCTCGCCTACGCCACAAGTGACGCAGGTTGGCAAAAGCCGATCGAGCCTTATGTATACGGGCCGAGATTTCATCGGACACTAGACCGTTAGGACTGATGAGGCTCCCTAGATAAGTAAAACGGTTAACGCATTCAATAGTTTCACCCCCTATCACTAACTTTGGTGCCGAATTAAGCCAGTCCTGAAGTAACACTTTACATTTGGATGGGGAGAATCGCATCCCAAACATGCTTACGTTCAAGTTTAAGGTATTCAAAAAATCCTGCATTTTATCAGCATCTTCACTCAGTAGAACTATATCATCGGCATATTCTAAGTCAGTAAGTTTATCTCCTGGAAAGAGGTCAACCCCGGAGAAATCAGACGATGCCATTGTTAACTCTAAAAGTATGTCCATGATAAAATTAAATAAAAATGGAGATAGCGGATAACCTTGACGAACACCACTAGAAGTGGTCAATTCCGAAGACAATCTGCCATAAGCTCTAACACGACATGTGGTGTTCGAGTAGAGAGCTTGTATAAGGTTAATGTACTTCTCCGGTACACCTTTCAATGACAGACATTGCCACATAACCTTACGATCAATAGAGTCAAACGCCGCCTTAAGGTCAAGGAATACAGCTATTGTTGGGCGTCTGAAAGTGTGCCTATGTTCCAGAACCTGTCTAAGTGTGAATATTTGGTCTATACAACCACGTCCGGGTCTGAAGCCACCTTGGTTTTCTCGAGTTTGCTCTTCACGAGCTTTAGTTAAACGTCGAAGTATTATTGAAGTTAGTATTTTAGACACTATATTCGTTAAACTGATTCCTCGGTAATTGTCACACGAGGACTTCTGTCCTTTCTTAAAGACCGGAATGGTTAGTGTTCGAGACCAGTCAGATGGGATTACGTCTAGTTCCCAAATTCTAGCCAAAATCTCAGTTAGTCTCGCCGCTAAGACTGGACCACCTTCCTTAAATATCTCAGGGGTCAATCCATCTGGTCCTGCCGCTCTCCCTCGCTTTAACTACCCTATAGCCTTCCCAACCTCACTGAGACTTGGGGGACCAATGTTAATTTGCCATTCAGATTGTTTGGGGATGGTGGGCAGCAGGGATGACGCCGTGGGCCAGTTGAACTGTTCCCTAAAGTGTTCTGCCCATCGGTCTAATCTTCTGGATTGACAGTGAATAATGGAACCATCTTTTTCGGAGATAGTTTCACTTACAGTTGGGTTCCTGATACCCGTTTCCTTGATAACTCTGAACAGTTGCCTACTGTTACCTATTGCCGCTGCCTTTTCCATCTCCTTAGCTTTTGCCACCCACCACTACTCACGATCATTGCGTAAGCTTTTGATTAGTTTGTGTCTAAGTTGCCTACGTTGCTCATCATGTTCAGAACCAGACGGGATGTGTTGCCGAGCATCTATCAGTTCAGTAGATGCAGCTGAAATCCACTGAGTTTTCCTAACCTTTAGGTCTAGTTTATTAGTAGATATTACTGCTCTTTCGACAGCTTTTTGGATATCATTCCAGGCTAGCTCAGGTTGAGAACAGTTTACGCCGTTTACTAATTGGTTTTTTAGTTGTTCCTGGAATGTATTCTTGACTTTTTCATCATTAAATTGAACTCTGTGGGGGATCCTTGTAGTGGATCTTTTACGTCCAGTGAGTCGCAGACTAATACGCGCTCGCACTAAGGCATGATCTGAGTCTAAACATGTGCTCCAAAACGAGCGGCAGTCTTCTATCGAGCCTCTCCAACGATGGCTAATAGCAATGTGGTCTATTTAAGTCCAGCGTTTGGTTGATTTCGGAGGCCGCCATGTCAACCGATGTCTTTCCTTATGCTTAAAGTTGGTGTTTGCGAGAAATAAACTCTTGTCTGAACAAAGTTGTAGTAACCGGTCGCCATTGTCTGTTCGTTGAGCCTCAACACCATATGATCCACCTAGGTGCCTTTCAGTTTCATCTAGTCTACCTACTTGGGCATTAAAATCACCCGCCACTTATGCTACATCAGTGCACTTAGCATTACATAGGTCATAAAGCTTTCTGTAAAATTCATCTTTCACTTCATCTGAGCTGCAGTCAGTGGGAGCATAGGCAGAGACAACAAAGAGACAACGGCGTGTGTCCCTATCTTTACGAGTCCTTACCGTTCCATTTAGACGGACTGCGCATAAACGACTGTCTATATGAATCCAGTCGAGGAGAGCCTGTTTAGCTTTTAAACCTAGTGCTATACCTACACCAGCAAGGCCTCGAGTGGTAGCAGTGGGGTCCCCGGAAACACGAAGAGTGAACCAAGCAGATTCCTTATTTTCACAAGGGGAGGTCAAGCGAATGACTGTGCTTGGATCCTGTATACGCGTTTCAGAGATGCAGCAGATATCGATGGAGCGGGATTCTAGAGTCATGGCTAAGGATGCCTGTTGTCCTATTTGACATAACGTTCGAACGTTGAAAGCTCCAATATACAACTTAGTGCGCGGTTTTAGGAGACCAGGGATAACGTTTCGTGAACTCAAATCACTAGCATTAGAGACGCAAGGCGATAAAATTATGTTAGAAGGATTAGGCATGGTGATAAGAGAGTTATTAAGAGTTGAAGGTGGGATTTGACTTCGAACAAGATGATCTCGTGTGCTGTTAGAGGTATGAGGGCGGTTTTCACTTCCTGGCTGCCCACACCATGGAAGGGTGTTTCTTGAGAAACCTGAAAAAGAAGGCAGATTAGTGTCGGTCTCAGAGACCTGAGAGCGTGACCGCAGAGCCCAAGGGACAACTGCTTGAGGCCTGTCACACACGGCCTTTTTATGAAGGGTTTTTTGAGTATTAGCTCCGCACTTAAAAGCCCTTAGTGGGCACCCTTACCGCCGGGGACGGAAATCCGTGAGGTAGGGTGAGGTGTGACATTTTTAGGGCCGACCTTTCTAACCCCTCCTTCCTTGTGAGAAGGCAGCATCGCTGCAGATGCTGGTTGTCCGAGGGAAACGCCTTACTGCTGTCACACCCCTCTGCAGTCAGCAGTACGACTTCGCCCTCAGACCTTGAGTAGCTGCTTTTAGTCTCATCGTTCTCCAATCGACCTGCCTGGCATGGTAGAACCTACAGGAACATATGTTCCAGCCAGTATAGCTCGGTTGGGTCATCACGATAGGCAAGCCCGACCACCACGGCAAGGTAGCAGCTACGGTCGGGTTTCTTCGTAATAAAGAGTTAGTTCCTGTCTTTTCGTGCACAAGAAGGGTCTCTAGAATCTCTTCAATGGTTTCTTTTCTGTTATATTCATTCAGTGTTTGTCGGTGCACTCTTAGAACGTCTGGGTTGAGAGCAGATTACAGTATCATCTTTCTCGGATATAGTTTCACTTATCCTTGACTTCTTAATTCCGGTTTCCCCGATTAGTCTATAAAGCTGCCTTGTGTTGCCTAAAGCCGCTGCCTTTTCCATCTCTTTTGCTTTCGTTGCCCACCACTGCTCACGATCGTTTCGTAAACTTCTACTTAATTTAGACTTGATTTGTTTTCGCTCTTCATCGTGTTCAGAGCCTGACGGGATTAGTTGGCGAGAGCTCATCAGTGCCATAGATGTCGCAGAAATCCACTGGTTTTTCGTGCTCCTTCTGTTCAAATTACTAGTAGCTGACGCTGCTGTTTCTACTGCTGTTTTTATATCGTTCCAGGCAACATCAGGATCAGCCTGGTTTCCAGAGTTACCTAATTGTGACCCTAACTGTTCTTGAAATTTACTTTTGACCTTCTCGTCGCTCAGATCAATTCTAATGGGTTTTCCTAATGTGGCCTTTCTACGTCCAGTGAGGTGCAAGCAAATGCGTGCTCGTACTAGAGCATGATCAGAGTCTAAACATGTACTCCAGAACGAGCGGCAATCTTCTATCGAGCCTCTCCAACAATGACTGATGGCAATATGGTCTATTTGAGTCCATCGTTGTCTTGGTGAAGGGGGTCGCCACGTTAGGCGATGTCTCTCCTTATGCCTAAAATTAGTATTCGCTAAGAATAAACGATTGTCTGAGCAAAGTTGCAGCAGACGGTCACCATTATCTGTTCTCTGAGCTGGAACACTAAAATACCCGCCTAAATGTCTTTCTGTTTGGTCTAAACTACCTACTTGGGCATTAAAGTCACCTGCGACGACTACTATATCTGAGTGCTAGGCTTTTTGAAGAAGTTCACAAAGGTTTCTGTAGAATTCATCCTTCAGTTCGTCTGGGCTGCAGTCAGTGGGAGCGTAGGCGGAAACGACGAAAAGACAACGACGAGTGTCCCTATTCCTCCGAGTCCTTACAGAGCCGTTTAGTCGAACAGCACATAGGCGACTATTAACAGGGATCCATTCTATTAGTGCTTGTTCTGCTCTCATGCTTAGCGCTATGCCCACACCCGCCAGTCCACGAGAGCTGGCTATCGAGTCGCCAGATAAACGGAGAGTGTATCTTGTCGCTTCGCCGTTTTGGCGAGGTGAGGCCAAGTGAATGACCACGCTAGGATCTTGTATGCGTGTTTCGGAGACACAGCACACATCAATCATACGAGATTCCAGGGTTTTAGCTAAGGAGGCCTGCTGACCGATTTGACATAGGGTGCGTACGTTGAAAGCTCCAATGTGTAGTATGGAGCGGGGTTTCAGTAGACCTGGGACATTACTTCGAGTGCTAGAATCGTCGGACGTGGTGACACTTGAAGAGAAAGTTAGAAGAGGAAGTTCAGAGTTGATAGTCAAGGTAGGAGCAATGATAGGGATTGAAGAGAGTAAATGATTTTGAATACGGTGGTCTTGAGTGCTGTCAGAGTTATGAGGGCAGTTATCACTTCCCGGTTGCCCACACCGTGGGAGGGTTCTTCTGGAGGTACCTAAAAAGGAAATTGGATTAGAGCGTGACTGCAGTGTTCAATGGACAACTGCTTGAGGCCAGTCACACACGACCTTTTGGTGAGTAGTTTTTGTGTTAGCTCCGTACTTGTTGAAGACCTTATCGCCTGAGACGGAAATCCGTAGGATAAGGCGAGGTGTGCATTTTTAGTGTCAACCTTTTCTAACCCCACCCCTCCTTGTGGGAAGGCAGCATCGCTGTTATGCTGGTTGTCCGGGGGAAACACCTTACTGCCGTCACACCTCTGTACAGTCGGCAGTACGACTTCGCTCTCAGACCTTGGATCTGCTGCTTTTAGTCTTACCGCTCTTCAACCGACCTGCCTGGCATGGTAGGACCTTGAGGAATTATTGTTCCAGCAAGTTTAGCTCGATTGGTTCATCACGGTAGGCAAGCCCGACCACCACGTCAAGGTAGCAGCAACGGCCGGGTAAACTGGTGGTGATCGGATACGGTTGTTTTTGTTTTGTTGACTAAACTCAACGGAGACAGCAGACCTAAATTGTGTTTTCGTATCTTTAACTATTTTCTTAAAAAATCAAGAACAACTAGATAGCTGTCTTTGTTTTATTATTGTATTCAATTAATGAAATTTCTGGTTACTTATGTCCACCATTTTCGAAAAGATAGGTCGACCAGTGACCACGAGGACTGTGGTATTGGTGATGATTGCATTTCTGTCTTCCATTATCGATTATTTTTCCGGAAATATTTCATTATTTCTTGTCTACACAATTATGTATTACACGTTTGCATTGAATATACCAGTGAATCCACCTACATACCTTTTTCATAGTTTGTAGATTTCATTTTCATGCTTAAATTTCTTTCTATAATCACTTTTAAATCTATTCCCAACATTTTGTATGTTTGTGCAAATCTATCTAATGGTTAACATCCGAGTGTCGATTAACTTTCTTTTTAGCTTTATCTTTTGATTGTACCATGGACTAATTGTGGCTATGTTTGCGTAATTGATAGTTCAAGAATTAACCAGCTCCCTGATTTAACTGCATTATATTCAAGACAGCGTATCAAGCTATTTCCTCAGCATGAAAGTGAAGAGTTTCCTCCAGTTGTTTTGAATTTTGAAGTGCACATTGAATCAGATGCAGTTGTTGGTCGACGTGTAGTACAACGTTGGATCGCCGGTCTGTGTAAAGGTAAAAATACTCATGAAATACAGTCAAAAGAATCAAGCCTGACTGGTTCTCAGTCAGCTGCACCAATAGCTATTTTGCTTCATTCCTCTCTATCTTCAACACAACAAGCTATTCCAAGCAATTCTAACGAAGTAAATTGGCCATTGAATAATGAGATAACAGGACGTCGTCTTAGTCCTCAGTTGTCTGCTTTGTCTGAATTTCCCGTAATCCAACTTGGTGGTACTATGGATGAAGTTGAAATCCAAATAAGTGGGAGTGCGGAACCTATTATGGACGCTTATGTTTTTCTGAATTGGCAACAAACTGCTATAAAACGAGGTATTCGTTATTTCTTACAGGTAAAAATGTATATCAAATGCAGCTCATTAATTCTTTTAATTTGTTTTTACCTTATTATTGTTCAGTATATGAAAATCAAATTTCATCTTTATGATTCTAACGTATTTTCACTTAGAATTCAAGATAGAATTTGAAAATAAGGTTGATCACTCTCTTACTGTTTGTAAAGTTCGTTCAATCTGAAGATAATACAGATACACCATCATTGAAAATAGGCTCAACACTAGTCAGTCAGTCAGTCAGTTATGAGCAGGCATAAGCATCGATCTATGTTCGCACATCTCTTACTCGCAAAAAATGAATACCTAGTTAGTAGTAATATCAGTCGAGTATAATGATTAATTATCGGGGATATAATATAAGAAGAAAGAATCAATTCATAGAAAGGTGTAGAATATTCCTAGTTCTTATATTCTAAGAAACTGCAAAGAATAAATGCATTCATAACACTGCCAGCGATTCTGAGCTACTAGATATCCATTTTATTCTAGTATGGAAATTCTATGGTGTATCTTACTGTAGATGGAGTAAGCTGATGGATTTTTTAACGAATTGTAAAACATGCCGTTCTAGACGTCTTTTGCTTAACGTTTCTCAATCATGCTATTAGAAGCTTACTCATTTTCTTAAATTTGGTTCCAATTAATTGTGAAGCATGTGTAAATCCGTTCAATTTCGACATAATTTTCTCATTAGCTATACTAGTACTGATTTATGACTTTTATCACATTACAAGCTTTTTAAAATCCCTTAATTATTCATTTTAGTCTGAAGCACGTTATGAGCGTCAGTTAAAACTGGCGCGTTACTTAGACATTCCTGTTGGAAATATACCAGTTTCCGAAGCCCCTTTACAAGTTTCGTTGACTACTGTAGCTCAGGATATCCGGCATCCTGCCAGCTCTATAAATGCAATTGAATTGGGTTGTGATTTGTTTTACGCTAGACATTTGATGAAGCATAGTCATATCCTTTGGTGCTCATCCTCTAGTCGTCCAGATTTGGGTGGTAAAGAAACAGACGACCAACGTCTCTTACTTGAAATGGAAGAATCCACTGTAGGTGCCATTTCTTTAAATAGATCATTTCAATATATAATAATTCAAATATATAGTGAAAGTAATTTTTGCTGTTTAACGTATTTAATTTCTCATCTTCTGTGCTACTTAATACATTTGTTGTAATTGGGTGTCGTGGAGGTTATTGAATGTTAATTTGGTATCACGATTTGATCTGAATTAAAGAACGATTGATCACCAAGAAACACTGGGCAGCTGTTTCGTCCTAATTTGAGGCTCTTCGGCAGTGCACATCCACAACCCCATCAGTAGCTTAAATAGTACAGAGGAACAAATCAAGTCAAAACGCCTAATTGCTAGACTAACCACAATGACCAGTCTGATCATCAAAATGTCATATATATCAAGAGAGTGATTAGTGTATGTGAATTTATGTGAAAAATTGAAGTGGGACAAGTGGATGAGAGGTATTAGTAATGAAAAAGAGTAGAGCTAATTTTTCAATGAGTTTCTAGTGTGATATTGAGTGTATGGGTTGGATGTGTGGTTGTTTGGAAACACTATCCAACTTGGATTGATCATAAGGTCTTCTTTTCTATTTAGCGCAATTGGATTTAGCGGTATATACGAAAGTCTCAGGCACTTTCTTTAAAATTAGGAGAGCCTTTTTGAATAACTTTAATGTTGTCTTCATTCTCAGAAGAAGCGACTTAAATTAAAGTTGCGAAACGTTAAGAAATTAAAATTTTCTACTCATTGGAATTGTACAAATACCTTATTTATTACAAACACATACATTATTCTAAAGACATCTGTTATCGAATACTAATAACTAAAGGGTATTCTCTACTCTTAGAACCAAAGCTACACCAACCCACCAGGTCCAATAAGCTTTCCAAGATAAATAAACTTATCACTGCCCACAACAACTATCATTAGTTTATGTGTTGATAGAGAGCAGTCCGTAAGCAACATTTTGAATTTTGAAGAAGGTTAATGTATTCCTTGTATTGTTGCTCACGGCAAATAAAAAGTTGCATTTCGTCAACATCAAACAGGACTGTTATCCGCATCTTCTGAATCAATCTGAAGAACGCTCGCGTGCCTCCCTGTGCATACTTTTGACATCTTATTATGCTAGAATTTCCATAAATTAAATAATAATACAATTAACGCTTCAGTAATCATACTTAGTTCCTATATTATTTTGTCTTAATAGGTAGTTGAATTTAATCGACCTGGTCGGTATCCATACGTTAACGTTGAGTTGGAACTCACTAATCTTGCTGTAAATACCTTGATCGTAGCGAATCGTATTCCAGAACTGGAAGGTGCTACCTTACTATCGTTTGACCGTTTGTCTGCTGGTGACAGGACTCTTGAAGAGCAGTTAAATCAAGGTGTGAATTTAGGCACACATATTACCAGCTACGACGAAACAGCTGCATGTAGTTCAGCTTTTCGTGTTCTTCGGTAAGACACAGTGTAATTCTTTATCAGCATTTTGACTCATAATTATCTATCGCAGGTTTCGCATATAATTGTTTCTTTGAAAATAATCATGTTTCTTTTATAATTTCATCATCATTTATTTAAGGCGTATAATTTATAATCGTTCATGTCAACCACGCAGTATGCGTCATATGTTACTTTCTTTTTTATTTGATACATAAATTCTGGTAAACTTAGGCACGAAAAATAGTAGGAATCTCACTAACAAAGCACAATGAAAAGATAAAATGAATGAACAAGATAATGGTTCTGTCCAATTAATTCAAGCTGACATTAATATCAATAAATACTAAGATAGTTTACTCCGAGATACATGTCAGTGTATTTGTACAAAGTAGTTCAAATGTTATTATCTCGGGATTTCGGGATGAATCATTAACAATTACTTCATTAAGAATAAAATAAGCATTACATAGTTTATTGTGACTATTCTACAGATTTTTCAGTTTTATTTAAGAATCACTTAAATGTTAATTTTGTTTTCAAAAAATTCAATGGTATATCTTAAGATAAACTTTATGAAAAATCAAAGTCAATAATTTTCGAAATAACAATTGCAACACATCGTTTTCATTTTGACATCACCAAGATTTACTCTAAGTGGTTGGTATTATCCTTAAGTTTCGTAAATATCATTACTCTATTTATATTACGACTACATAAATAGTGATAACACCGTTCACATTTTAGATTTCACCAATTGAATTTGTTCTTACATTATTCTACCACATGAAGTGTTGACATTAATTATATTAATCTCTTCTACAAAACATGTAGGCAAACTGATTTTGTAAGTTTTTCAGTCAGGTAAATTACTGTTGAGTTATAGAGACTTCTGATAAATTAGTAAATCGACGGTCATTCGTTATGTAGTAACAAATTTATGCAAACGAAGAATTCATAGTATTCAATAATTCGATTCTATTTTAGCTCAAATTCCAATCACCATATTGTTAAGCTGTGCTTATTTAATCGGTTCTGTGAAAATCGTGTCGTTTGGATGACATTACCTTCCCACTTGGAATATTTCATGGGGTTTAGGATTAATTAAGTAGCCTCAAACCAAGAGGAAACAGCTATTTAGTACTGCTAATATTCCAAGTAATCCGTTAATAACTCAGAGTTATTAATGCATACCCTAAACAACTTAAATTATGGAGGCTTAACATATAGTGGTGGATTTTTCTTCATGATCTGTCGTGATTTCTCACCGTATGAGTTTTAATAATTTAGTACAATTATTTACTTTTATGAATAGAAATGGTAACTGAGTATAATTATATGTTAATCTGTTTTCTAGTGTAGCATCTAATAATTAAAAACTTTTCTATATATGTCAATATTTTGAGGTAATTACACAATATTCTTAAAAGTTTTGAAGGGAAGTAAATTAAAACGAGATACATGATAGAGCTAATATGATGTCTACTGAATTCTTTATTTAATCACACTCTTCACAACCATGGGTAAAAGGTGTTTAATCATTGGTTACATTTAAGGTTTATCAGGTGATGTGTTTCGTATCGTGTTGTAGGCTGTTACTTAAATATCCATTTGAACTTTTCGTTGAAATGCGTCAGAAACTTGATGTGAAAGCCCTTGAAAACCTGCGAAAAATGCAAGTTTCTAGCTCGCTCAATCAGGATCCATCGACGTGTCGGATGATTTTTGACTTTCGTTGTTGCATCGATTAGATAATTTTGGTCTAAATAAACCATAAACGCCTATTATATTTGGAATATGCACCTACTTTCGGAAGTTCAGCTTCTGTTCATATCTATCGCCTTTCGTTGTTCGAGGTAAAAGAACTCTGAATGTCCAAAAAGCGTTAGAAATAGCAGCTAAGTGTTATTACATGACCCACCCACTTCTCATCTATATAACAATCCACAGACCCCAGTTACTCAGATCTAATCTTGTTGGTAAATTTGTATACCTCTTACAAACGTAGCTAGTGAGACGTAATCATGATTTGAATATCTGGTTTTTTAATCTCTGTTATTTGTTTGACTGGTTTCGCTAACTAGATTATTAGAAACTAAATGGCATCTACAAAATATCGTTATGCCTTACCGTTTAAAAATTATAATGTTGTTTTTATGATTTGAATGAATAGTGAAAAAGGATAAAAAATATTTTGTAGTTATATGATGACCACTTTCTAAGTATATTCAACGCTGCTGATGAAACATAAACAACGCGTAAGTGATGATGCATAGATACGCAGTTCCCTGCTTGCTTTTCTGAGCTTGTCATGTAGTTACACATAATTAAATTGATCAATCACTTTCTTAGGTTACTTCCTTGCTTTCTTTACCACTTAACCGACACAAAGAACAAAATTACGTGCGTATTGTTAGTCGCAGTTAGCGACTGCAGAAAGACAGGAAATCAACAAAAGTTAATATAATTAAAAGAACAATCTGACTTCGAATAGTACACCTAGTTTTAAGAAGGCTAATATTTATTATTCCGTGACATTATAATACCAATTTACTGCAGACATCTTGCAAACAAAGGCATTTTCTTGTCATAAAATCGTATTCTTTCTACCATATAACACTGCTATTTTGTTTATAAAAATTTCAATAATATCTAGCAATATGGTTCTTACCTGGGTCCGTGAAGTCACACAATTCCAAAATCCTTTGGCGGATGAACAAATTATCTACTTTTACCAGTGGCTCCGATCACCTCGTTCACTATTTTATGATCCTGCTTTGAGACGTACCGTTCAGAAATTGATGAAAAAAGTAAACGTTTCTTTTTCCGTCAAGTACTTTTATTTTCATAATAGCATTGAAATATTGCCATTTCTGGTATTCCAGTATACCATATTATCATTCGAAAAAATCTCCTGACTGAATTTTTGTTATATCTCACGTAAAAATGGTCGATTTTACCGATTTCGTTTATTCGCAACGTGATATCTTACGGCTGACACCCAGCCATACCTTAATCTGTTATTCAAACACTATGATCCGACTGATGTACCAAGAAGCCAGTTAATCACTCACATATGTATTGTTATAATATAAACCAGTAAGATATGTATATGAGATTTAGTACTTTGCCCCACGTCTGTCGCAATAACATGTCTTCTTCTAGACTTGCCACCTCCCTTCTTTGGTATGGGACTTAGCTACTGCAGCAGTCCTCTCCACCTATACAGCCTATGTGGTCTACAACTCATTTCTTCTCATTTGTTGATGCATAGTTGGTGGTGTAGGTAGTAGTATATCACTCACAGCGGCACAAAATACTCGCACTCAAGTTCGAAACCTGAGGCCTCAACAACTGCATATGGTGCAGGGCGTTTTTGGGCGAAAGCAGGCCCTGGAACAAGAGAAACATGCAACTAAGCTTTGACGATTGTGTACAACCCTAACCGAATTCGGAAAACTTTTGAGAATATTTATCATTGCTGCTTCACACACTCTATGCCATACTCATTTGTAATGGATTTTCGTACGGATGTATCCATTAAGTTAGAACAAACTAAGCTAAATGGAATGTCCCAATATCCAAGTTTCCCAATCCAGTCTATACCCAGCAGGTTACTGTTACAGTTATTTGCAACATGGCATTGCATGTCTTCGTTCTATCATGAAAAGCGGAGGTCAGCCGTAATTCTCCTTAATTGCGGTGACACCAATAAACTTTATCATGAGCTCGATAAGAGCATTCTATTGTTGTGGCAACAGTTTAATATCGTTCATTGTGAAATATGAAACTCTTGACGATAAGGTAAATCTGAGTTTGATTTTCAATCACTGTCGCCACTGTTATATTTCACGTAAGTATGGCCGATGTTATCGATTTCGATTACCAGCAACGCTGTATCCTACAGCTGATATCTAACCACATTAATTTATTATTCAGAAACGATGATCTGACTGACTTACCGAGAAGCCAGTTATTCACTCACGCATGTATTATTTTAATATAAACCAAAAATGTACAAAATGTATATGTATAAGATTTTTCCTTTGTTTCACATCTGTCACACAATATTGACGAATCACATATCTTTCTGACATGTCAGTTTTAGTTCATTTTATGATAAAACATTTATCTAGAAGTCGGTAAGAGGTTTGAGCATATGTTTTTGCCATCGTTTGCTATATGATATACTACATATATTTGTCAAGTGAAGGTACCCTGTGTTCCTTTCGATCGTCTGCAGTGGTTGTCTAAAAAGGTGTATATAGGTAATCTACCCAATGCTCTATTTTAATTAGAATTGTCAAGTGTTACCTTCTTAACGATACTGTTAAATCGGTCTACTGTTATCTCTATTAGTCCCAGTAATATTATTGCTAATCCCGCTTAGTATTCTACGGTACGACAACGACAGCGACTTGATCCCAAATCAGAACAAGAGAATAGCAGGTAGCAAGATGTATTGAGAAAATAACAGCAGGAGGCAAAAGCAAAGCAAATAGTTACAATAGGGTTTATATAAACAATGGTATAGAGTATTCTAGAAACTTCCTGATTGGTCGTTAGCTCTAGTTGTCTAAGAATCGACCAATCATAGCACAGCTTCGTGAGCATGTTTTGAGCATGCTTTAATCAGGCTCATTTCGTGCTAACAGATACCTACAAATTGTCTATTATTCAAATTAAATTCTTTAGCGCACAAAATAGTGCTCTTTGGATTCTTAATGAATGAATGAACATAGCGTGTAAGTCAGGTAAAAACGCCTTTATTAGTCGTAAAATACGTCACTTCAATATAAATTCAATCAGAAGTGCTTAGCCGTTCAAATTACATACTTCGTTGGCACTCAGACAATTAAATTAGAATATAATGCATCTCCGTGCACAGACAAAACGACTTATCCTTTATGATATATCGACGAGTGGGGGCGGTGGGAAATTTTGAAAAATCTGTTGATAGGTTTTTCTTTTTTTAATCTTTGACAAACGGTAAATGACTGTTCTCGAGTTTTATTAAAAGTCTTAAGCTTTCGATGCTACCACTATCTTTGTTCTTGACTTGATGAACAACAATTTAGGTTTTGAAGTTAAACCATCAAGCTCAAAAAATGTACATCATCAAAATATTATTTTTTCATCTAATAGAGATGAATGTCAGTTTTCCGTTCACAACATCCATTCGTCATATTAAATTTGTAATACTTAGTCATTCAGGATCTAATAATAATAACATATATATATCCTTTCAACACTGATGGCTTTATCATTTTGTCCCTACTTATTGCTCTTTTTTCTCCAGGTATTTCTTAAATTGGTCGATGAATTAAGACATTTCCACGTGGATGTAATCTATGCAAATTTCAGTCGTTTAATCATATCTACTCATAGAATAGAGTTACCGGAAGCTCTTGCACGCATAGATTACTTCACACAATTAATACGTACGCGTCGCGGAACCTTATTTACGCACATGGATTTACAGTATGTAACTAGTTGGCGTCATCTAATTTGGATGGATTCTGCCAATTACGCTGGTGTAAAGGTTGGTTATGGACTGTTTATCCTCCGATCAACTACTGATTGTAGTATCATGTAGCCTTTGCTAACATGCGTGTAAATTCTTGTCAGTTTACTAATCACACCAGTCACATTGTATTGAACTATGTTTTACACAGTCTTAACTATAGCTATATATGTTAAGGTAGGACTTATTTATTAGTAACTTAATTTTTTTAATTGACAGTTGTTAATATCATCAAAGCCTTACGATCTGCGCTGTTTGAAAACTGAGGTTATCCTTCTGTGTTACACAACATTTTTTATTGTTTGGTAACCATATTCGAAGTGTTCCAGAAGTCTTTCGCATTATTACAGATGCATAAGCATCACGTTTCTGAGCATTTTATTACTCATACCTGTCATCTGAATTGTGCTATTGGTTGGATCGAGACAACTCGAAAGCCAAATGAAATTCATCTTGGTTGTATTTCTCTTGTAATCGGACAAAGAACTAGAAAACACAATCTCTTGAACCTACTTTTGATTATATCGGAACATGCACTATTAAACTCAAAATGCTTAACATCTAGTAAATATGATATTTGTATTTCCTAAATTTTCATCTTTCCAGAAATCCGCTTATTATTGTTAGATTTATTTCCCTTTTCAAATTGTGATTTTACTTAAAACCTACTATTCTACTTTCTGTAACTAACTTCCCATGTTTAGTCTTTATTGTGTTTCTTATTTCCTCTATGGTTCATCAGTTGATTCACATAATCAGCTGTTTCTACTCAATAAATGACTTAGCGTTGACTTCTATTCTCTTGTATTGTTTTCTTTCGCTCTCTACCTTTGGTGAAGGCATTGGTCATTCTGACACCGCGCCAGTCAATAATCATTCACGTGTTTCAGGTCAAAGACTAAGGTTAAGATGCAGATCCCATTGTCTAGTTCTGAAAATCTACAAGGTCATTTTGGATCCTCTGTTCTGTAAATAATCTGATGTATGTCCCGTTCTTATGAAATATAAACATTCAATTCTCTTGTGATTCGTCCGTGTAATCTTCGTATTTGATTGCTAACGAACTACCACGTGAATATTCTCCAGACTAATTAAATCATCATATGATTACAAGTAATATTGTGGAACTTGAAATATGTTCACATGATATTCCGATTGTGGCTCTTTGATTTCATTTGTCTTGTAACACCGCTCGGGAACGTCCTGACTTCATTGACGCAGAATCGCAACCGTTATTCATTGAGGAACGCATTGGATTCACGTGTGATAGGACGACAATAAGCTGCGTATTAATGGCAATTAACTTACCCCAGCGTGCGTTGCTTATATTACTTAGGAGGAGCAGACTTCAATATCGTGATAAATGTTACCAGCTGTTGTCGTCCGCAACGTTTTCACTGCTCTCTAATTATCCCGAACTAACAGTTTTCGGTCATTTTGATAAGAATCTCTGGCCGTCAATTTAACTTGAGCTCATTGATTATTTATATTCGTACTATGTGGGAGTTTCTAAGCCTATGACTTCTATTTTTACAGTTGTCAGATGATTATACTCCCATAGAGAAACATGTAACACCATTGCACTCATTCTTGTTTGCTACGTTGTAACGAAAGTATACTGATTTTTCTAGTTTGGCTTGTTAATCATTTACTCTTCGGTACTGTTTGCAACAGCATGATTATAATACTTTATTCTTATCGTGCCCTGCTACTAATTAAATGTCCATTTAGTTAAATCTGATCAGTGTAAATTATTTTTTGGAAAAAATTAACATTGACCTAACGTGAATTTTAATGGGTCAGTTTACTTATTTTACCCAATATATTGAGTCATTTGATGTGCTAACTTTATCGTATGAAATCCAAGTCAACTGATTCACGGGAGATTATTTTTAATCGTGTTTATCCAAAACTGTTTCCTAGTATAAAAATTGTAGCAAGTCAAATAGACGACTAGTGAAGTAATCTGCTAACACTTATCTGTATTTTAATATTACGACAATCAGTTTTTGTATTCGATAATATTATTCTTATAATTGTTGATGATAGAGGTAAACCGTAATCGTCCTTTCTGTTTTGATTGTTTACTTTATTCTATTCGATTGAAAGCTCAGAATTACGGTTAAATGCTGGATGCTAACATCATCGATAATAACAAATGTTATTACGTACTTTGTATTATATGAAATCCTTTGAATTCTTTGTAAATAAGAGACCTCAACTGAGTACTTTGGGCCGCGTTGGTAGATGCAGACTATTCGGTTGGGGTCCACGTGATTGCCAGTCGTTGGAGACTCTGAGTGACATACTTTAAAATTAGTCACTACTTTAAATTAATAGCTTAAAGCTGTTTTATGCCCTTCTCTTCGCGGGTTGATTCCTGTGTGTATCATTATTTTTGTGTCTACACTTACTACTATTGATGCAACTGCTATTTCTACTTATTTGGTGTCTATCTTGCTGCGCTAATTAGTTGTGGCATTTTGGACCGATGCTCATATGTGCTAAGTTCTATGTTTTACATACATAAATACAAATAAAGGACTTTGGATATCAGACCAGAAGCATTCTCTGTTTAACTTTGTGAGAATCGTTTACTATTTTATCTTAAATTTATTTCGGTCTATGTCTAGGGTGTCTTCTTTGCATTGAGATCGGAACTAAGATTTTTTGACTTTCCAATATTTTTTGTTATTACACTTGTTCCATCAAGTACTATAGTAGTTTTTATCTAATTAATTTCTGTGATTCTCTGACTACTGTTTTATCAATTAAATAAATGTATTATCTACTCCCTTTTTAACATACTAGGCTTGCGTGGAAAGTCTAGTCGATGGTAAAGATGTTGAATGGAGTGGAGTATTAACCACTCGACATTCATCTGATCCTCCCACCGAAAAAGAAAGTAATGTAGAACAACATTATCCACCAGATCCAGAACTTGATATGCATTGGCATTTAGCACGTTATTTACCAGAGGCACGTGGCCTAAGAAGTAAATTTCAAAGTCTTCTAGCAGGATATTTATTGGCCATTTACAATATAGTTCGAACTGAACATCGTCGTTTGGTTGAATCGACTATAACTAATTCTTCGGTTTGTCTATTGTTTTTGTTTGTTTTCATGTCTAGTACCTTTTTGTGAATTTATTTTGCTGTTCTTTATGTGTTTGGCATACTGAACATATTTTGTATGGTGAGTGCTATGATTTACTCTTGTCCGGTTATGAAACACTGCGCACACTACACACCAACTATTCTTTTAAGGTCTCATTTATTTTGCATTATAGTCTCTAAACAATAAAAATAACCAATTCTTTTTTTCAGAATGAACTACACGATTGTCGTTTCGAATTCATTGGTAATGTGAGTGAGGTTTCTAATTTTGTTCACAAAGCTGAAACAACGCCATACAAATCAGATGCCACTGTCTCTCCTGGAGTTAGAGAATATGAAGAACGTTTGTTTAAGGAGCAGTTGGCCCCAGAATTGTACAACTTAATTATTCGATTGCAAAGAAAAGCTGCTTGGATAAATCCAGATTTGGTGAAAAAAGGTGGCTTGTCAATTAGTAATAATGATATTTTTCAAGTAAATCGTGATGTAAACATACATAAAAATAATGAAATAGTAAGTGCTTACTTGGCAGACAAACCAATTGGTTTACATGCAGAGTTCGATGTTAGTGACAATAACAAAAGTGCCAACCTAAACTTAATTCCACCTCTTTTGCCTACTCATCAATCCATTTATACACTGAATTTCACTCCACTTCTCGATTTCATTAAATCATTTTGCGAGGTATGTTACTTTTAGTTTTTATATATACTTAGTATATTTTCATAGTCTTATCATATTCTGAAGTTTTTGAAAAGAATTTGTATTTTTGAACAAATTCAGGCCGTTTCTGCATGATTTTAAATAGAAAAATGGGTACCAGTATTATTCACTAATCTAACGACCCATGTTTTATGTCACAAGAAGCTCGATTCGATAATGTCAGCAAAATACTGCGCCAAATCATATCGTTTGATACTCATTCGCAGTCTATTTGAACTTTTGACTGAAAATCAGAACGAGGATGAATAGTGATGTATTACCAAACAAAAGTCAATACAAATGAATTCAACTAACGTACAGTTATATATATATATATATATATATATATATATATATATATATATATATAACTTTTGAAAATATAAATCCTGGAAACTTTCCATCCAAAGAACAAATACATGTGCTGTTTGATATTCAAAGAAACATGTTTCCAAGGAATGTCGGTCACAGATGACTGCGGAATTGGACCCACCTGAGTTTATCAGTCCCCACAACATTTTACGGATATCATGTTGACGAGTATCAACTGCCATGAAAACTATGTCAAACAATTTTCTGCGAACTAACCGAATACCACCTGGATAAGTAGTTATGAAAATTTTTGTTATGCACCGATTTATTTGAACATAAAAGTTTGGTATAAAATATCACAAAATGTACAGATTATGCGATTTGATTTGTCAGTATACTTATTTTTACTAATCTGTACCACTAAGATGCAGAAGAAATTCAATGAAAAGTCTAACGCATCGCTGTAGTTGCATGTTTTCTGTGAATACTGCGAAATAGGAATTAACCATGATTCGCAGCATCCTCAGTATGAACGCTTACCAATTGAAATTCATAAATAAACATATGATGCATACGAAAACGAAATCAGAAAACGCAACTGTCCTTAAGAAGCCAATTTTTCCCAAATTACAATTCTTTCACGACAACATTGGTAAAATAGCTACGAGACGAATTACAAAGTGTTGCAAAATATGTTTGCTGGAGCCAGACTACATACTATGTTATACATTCATCTTATCGTGCGAACAGGAACTAAGGACGGACTCTTTGAATTCGCCTCATCCATGTGTATATACACATTTAACTGACCCTTGGGGCCAGTTACATTAGGCGCACGATTTGGCAGGTTCGTCATATAATTTCCGAACATCACTCAGCAGAGCTAAATAAAGGTAAACTGCGGCAAGTAAACACCTCTTTACTTGCACTTTTAGTTGATGCGGAACATCGACTAGATGTGAAGAAAGCTTTTAAAATCATTTCCGAGTCCCATCTAATCTTTTCGTTTACGTATGTGTCTTTTACATACAGCGAAAGCCATCAGTATCCACCTTCTCAAACCAGACCTATGTGCTTAAAAAAATTTGTACAACCTCTTTCTTTGTCTTGGTCATCATAATGACTAATGCTTCGATGATTTACATCATCATCCATCACATATTCTCATTTTCTGGTTGTTACTAGTTTCATCATTGTTATCATTTTTGTTATTTTTCATAACTCCAAAATTTGTTACCACTTAATTTCTTGTGTAACAGTCTTGACTATCAAATTTCTTGTAATTATTTTATCGATTTTTCCCAATAGGTATTATGTAATTAACAATGTGCTAATCTGTTTCTTTTTCGCCTCGGAAGCAATAATTACCTCATTCACCCTCATGTCCTGATTGCCTTGTTCATTAGTCATATTGTTTTATAAACACTGGTGAACTTATTATTCAACACGATCGCAAATTATGTACACATATCTTAGTTTGAAGCCTTGATGATAGACTATTGAAAAGAAATTTCTTGCTGTCTTTGTCCTTTCTTATCACCTAAATAGGAATTTTTTCATCAGATTAGAAAGATATTATTAGGAATTAATAAGAGAAACGGCATTCACATTCAGTAAGGTTATGTTTAGCAAGAGAACAAGACAATTACGTAGTAACAGATACAGTTTGGTGGAAAATATCAACAAGAAGGATTTTAAACTATTATCAATTATTAATCAAAGAACATAGAATAAAATCACAACAGAGTTGTCACAAGCTTTTATTCCGAGTTTCTTTCGTATAGCGTCTCAAGCTGTCGAGTCTCACTTTCTCTAGAATCTCGGCCAAGTAGTCATGGTGGATTAACAGAAATCAGTACCCTCCTATGATACTGTCATAAAATTGTAACATTTGTACTCTGCCCTAGAGTTGGTAAATAATCCATATGAAAACCGCGATGATTTTCGTAAAACATGTCTAGGCCAGTGTTTGAAGGTAGTGACATCAATTAAATTATTATCAGTCCTACCGACCTTCATTATTTGTAACACGATATTGCCACTGAATGTCAATAATCCTATGGAAATAATACAAAGAGTCTCTCAATACTCTTATTTTTGAGAGACCAGGCTTTCCTTATTGATCAACAGTAAATATTTTTAAATTGTCTCACTAATATTCTTGAACATCTTTCGCTACTCACAGCAAACAATTCGTTGTCTTTTGTATCTAATGAAAAAAGTAATCTTGATTATTTTCATATCGTCTGATGATATATCACTCAATCTCTATTTAATCAATTTATTCATTTAAACAGTCTAGTTGATTTGATTTACAACACAAGCTTGTATCGTTTGTCATATAGCTTTAGTATCTTACTGTTATCTAGGTATTAGTTCTACTATCTTTTTTATGAAACTGAATTGCGAACTGAGTATTGATATTTTTTTAAATCTTTTCTTGCGTGTAAATTACTAAATAGATAATAAGTTTAGAACCATCTACCAAGTTACAGATTGAAGGTATTAGACGTGATCTACTTCGTTTAATCAATATTGGTGAATTTTCATCTGAAGCAGTTTGGATTGCACCTCACATGACCAAAGATTGCCCGTTAAACCAAAATCCAAATGAATATCCTTCTGAAACAACTGTTATTCGTTCTTTACTAGTATACCTACCAGAAGTTGCCTGTCCAACGTGTAATTTCACTCGAGATATAGATGTTTGTCGTGACGTACATATCGTTTGGATAATGAATTCAGTAAATGTCGAAACTGGACAATCCGGTCACTGGTCTTGGATATGCCCACATTGCCGTACAGTTTATCCACGTGCTAAACTAGAAGAAGCGCTTGTTCGACAGCTTGAGCAATTTTCACTTCAACACTGTTTACAGGTTTGCACTATCAGCTTTACTTATTCCTAAATGAATTTCGCTCTTTTTTTCTTTTATATTAATTCGCCACGAATTGCGTACACGGTAACCTGATAGAGTTGCTATGACTATGATATCATGTGTGAAACGTTAGGTCAATTGATGGGGATCTTTACGTTGGACAGATTTAACGTTTCTTTGTTGTCACGGTTTTCATCGACATTAGTAGGTCTCACTACACTTCTTCCACTAGCTGTACTCTACTGAAGATAGGTATTCTTTTTCCTCTTCAATTTCTCAATGGATTTTTCCATGACTCCATGCAATATTTTCTATTCGGAAGGATGTTCATAACGTGTATTTCAATCGGGCAGATAATGAATTAATTAGCTTACGAGCATTTCAGTTTTGTAATGTTTCATTACTTCGTTTTCCATTACTCATATATTCTGCAAATCACTAGTTATTTAAAATTCAGATGACTGTCTTTCTGTATATCTCGATTATCTTAATTTTGAACCATGTGATAAATGATGCAGTACTGCTATAATTGATAGGTGACAACTGTTCATGAACATGTTTTTTTTTCTTTACGTGACTCGTTTTCTATCTTGAATTGTGAACTGCCAACCGTCATCATTGTATTGTGTAGATTAAGTTTTCAGTAAGATGTTGTAAATACCAAGATAACCGAATTTTCTTCATATTTTACATCGTCTTTTCATATTTGGGGTTGACTTATGTGGCTTGGAATATTGTGTTATACTGTCTTCCCTTTTAGAGTAATATGGTTGCATCAGACTACTGTTATTATTCATCCGAGCTTATGCACCTTTCTGGAAATCTGCAACTTAGCAGTTGAATTCAACTTTGCAGTTTTTCCATAGATGCCATTTGTTGACAAAAATTATGTTCAAACGCAATTTCATGCCAACTCTCCTTGACTGTAAATGAACAATTTTTGAATGTTGATTTACACTACTTATTAGTAGGCAGAATTATCAATTTGCAATTAATGATGCTAAGGAGCCTGTAGTTATTAAAAATCAAAATGTGACTGGTGTAGTTTGAGAACTAGAAACGCGACAGTTAAATGGTCGCGCAAAATTTATCGATTAAGCAATATATGGTGCACTATTGATGTAAAGATTGCTAGGAATCTGAACTAAAAGTGCATATCATAGACTACATATCATAACCAGGATTAGTATTTAGACTAAATAATATGAATTTTAGTTAACATTAGGCTTTTAGTGTTATAAATATTATTTTGTGTCAAGTTTCCGGGTTAAAAGATAGGTTTTATATTAAGAGTAATCTACTAGTAGAACTTTTTATATCAGCACCTATTTGCAGCTCCATACATTGACATTTATATAAAGAAGTTGTCTCGACTGATACTCCTATCTTCAGGAGTAAAACAGGTAATCCAGCCTTCTGATCTAATCATACAGAAGCTGAGGCTAACTGAATGACATATAAGGCTGGTAACAAAACACATATGGGAAAATGTTTAGACAGTGCAGGACTTTGGAACACTGTTCAACGTTTTTAGTATTTTGATGTTTTTTCCGACCTTATATTGGGTCTTACCTATTGTTACCCTACGTTTTACCCTACTACCATTACATTTTTTCAGTCTGTTGAACTTTAGTTCAGGAATACCATTGGGACTTAAGGATGGAAACAGCGTTTATCAAATGGATTAGTATTGGCAATAGGATTTGGTGATTATAGATGACACTATGATTTTGCGCATTACCGTTTGCCTTTTATTCTTCTTACTGATAAGTAGTGTTAAATGGCTATTAAAATTTGTATTTTTCAAGGTCTTCGATTTTATTTATATTTATTGATATCAATTGGTTCAAGATGAGAATCTGCATCGAATTCATTTCACTGAGTTTGTTCTCTTTGATAGGATCTCCAGTGTTCTAAATGTGTTGTTGGGGGTGGAATACAAGAGTTATTGCTTGCTAATGGTGGATCAGTCGCTCAATGTTCTGAGTGTTCTACGAAGTTGATTCTATCTGTTCCAACTGGGAATGCAGTTTATCGTCGTTTAGATGTTTATCGTAATATCGGTATACATTTCGGTTTTGAATACTTAGAACAAATCTCTTATTGGTTGATTCAGGGCTTACAATGATAAATAAATTTTTGATTATACAACTGAACCGATGCTTAGTGTATTTTTGTCATAAAATTATTTTTCTCATTAATTGTATTCAGAAATCGCAGACTGGTATTGCTAACTGTTTGAAACTTCCTTATTTTATCTACCTTTTGAAAATAAAATAAAAGTTACTTATTTTTTGAGTCATCGGTCTTTCGATCGAGAAGTGTTTTTATAACTGAATAAAACTTTTATATACATTATACTTATTTTCCAATGTGTGTTCACTTTTTGAGGTAAATACCTATTTTTCATGCGTAGACTTTACTAATGGGCCTAACAAATATTAGGTTTTTTATCATGAATATTTGGTATTTTATCATAGATTTAAACCCCACAGTTATGCATACTGTTTCAACAGTGGTATTTTGATTTGGGTTTATATTTATATTTATATATATATGGTTTATATTTATATTTGGGTTCACTGAATAAAGTGTTTAACATGAAAATCTGTTTGTCAATTGTAAAGTAATCTCTACTGGAATAAAACGAAGATTTATTGAGAAGTCAGCTGTTTCCTAACAACTTTGAGTATTCATTGAATTTTTTGTATTAATTTTTGTGTGTCCTAGTTCCAGAATATTGTGCGATATATATATATATATATATATATATATATATATAATGTTACTTCTAACAATTTTTCGATTTGTGTTTAGTAGTCATGATTTAAGACACTTCATCACTCACTAACTTTGCTGGATGTGGGTTTAACATGATTTGTAACTGCCTTCGGTTCAGTATTCCGTTTTATCATTTCTGATAGCTCACGGAGTCTCAAAGTGTGCTTGGATTTTTCCTTTGTATGCACGTATGTAATAGTTTTTCCATCTGTTAAGTTGTGTTACCTCTATTAGTCACAGTAATATTATGTATTAATTCCGTCTAGTTTTCTACTGTTTGATAACGACAGAGACTCGATTCCCAATAAGAACAAGTGTAGAGCAGGTAGCAAGATGTATTGGGAAAATAACAGAAGAAAGCAAAGGGCGAATGCAAAGCAAATAATTACACTAGAGTTTATTTAAACATCGGTATAGAGTGTTCCAGAAACTTCCCGCTTGTTCGTTGGCTCTGGTTGGCTAAGAATGAACCAATTACAACATAGCCTCATGAGCATGCTTTAATCAGGTTCGTTTTGTGCTAACACCATCAAATCGAGTCTTCAGGTCAATCTAAAGTTTTAAGTAGTTTCATATTTCGCACTACAAACTGGTATTAGACAACCACTAATAACCAGTTCTGAATAAACACTGATTTCGCGTATGTATACGACATCTCAGCAGCATGCATTGAGTTGTGACCGAACTGATATTTGTTTGATCTTTTATTACGCTGATCTTCTTGTAGATAGCAGGTGTTGGATTTAGTCCAAATGATCATGCTACTAATAAGTAACTTCCTTGGCCAAAAATGACCCAATAATGATTTTCTGAACTCTGGATATCTTTTACGTCATGTTTTTTTAGGCCCCCCTCACCTATATTATCTAGATTGCTTATAAGATCCTGACTTTCTCCACACTGTTGAGTAATTTCATAACTTTTATTATTTTCATAAGTTTATTTTCCACAGTCTTGATCTGTTTTTTATATTTAGTTATTTACTCTAGTTGTGTTTATTATTCTTATCAGTTTACACATTTCTCCTGCTATTGTTAGTTATGTAATTCATCTGTTCCATTGTTATCATTGACTCGTGAATTGCATTGAACGGTTTAGCAAGTTGGATATTTTCATATTAATATTACTTTATATTAGAGTAAGACCTGATGATCTAACTGTAAACGAGTTTATTAACCTGTATGTGTTTTTCTGACTCGTGTTTTTGTCGTATTTATTGTTACGACATCTCTTACAGGCCAAAATTTATAATTGGGAACACTCACTAGTACGATTTGTTTAGACAGTTCTCAGTAATGTGGAGTTCGACCTGAGTTCTGAGGATATCTTACGCTCTGATTATTCCACTTTAGAAATTGCACCAATTTTAAAGCCGTGTCGAAAAATATCTTGCGTTTTGACAAGATAAAAACATTTCCCATTTAACCTGTCGAAAGTGAAATCAAAACTTTCATTACAAATGTTAGTCCAAAAATAATTACCAAGGTGCACTAGAGCAATACTACAGCGGTTATAGATAAAATAAACTACGATAAGAAAACCTGTGGACATTTATTCACAAGAGCAGTGACTGATTAAGAAAAAACAGTTATCCTTTACTTTGATCGACGATAATGAAAGTATCATCAGTGTGATAACAGTGAAAGTGCAATTCATCGATAGTGTCCTTGAGAGGTTCATTTTTCAATTTTGCAAGGAAAAAATGTGATAAGATGAAGCCATGAATAGCTGGTGTAATGATTTTTTCATATTATGTCTATTAAAGTGAATTTGTGAATAAATTTTCAGCCTTTAAATTCATATCCTTATTATCGTTAAGTTTGTTTTGTCAACCAATACAGAGTGCATTTTCTCAATGTATTCTGTTTTGCCTAATAGAGCTAGTTCTCTTTTATAAGGCCTAAATATTGAAAGCGTACCATCCGTTCTTAGCTTATTTTAAGCATCTTGATTCCGATTTGTTAAAAAACCTAGGTGTTGCGGAGCACAATCTAAGTGACGAAAACTTTGAATACTATTTTACAAAGTTGTACACAGTTTGTACGTGTATTTATTATTTTCTTATTGTTATCTTTGTATCGCCTTAGTTCTTAGCTTTTATTTAAACCATAAATTGTTGTTTTAACATTTTCATACATAAGTTAGAACCGATTATTCGTGAACCCTTTACTCGGTTTTCTTGTTCTAAGTGTCATCGTTGTGTATTGACATTATTAACCTAATTGATCTGTTGTGTGGTCTGGTTATGTGTATATATAAAGTGTTTGAAATATACCTAAAAAGTCTGGTAAGTTAAAGTCTTGTGTTTTCACTTCATTTCGTCCGGGCTAGCTGTATCGGGCCGACCGTTTTAGGATAGGATGAAGGTCACGTACTAATGTTCATGTAAATTGGTCTTGGTAAGGTTACTATTTTTCTTCCGTACGACGCGATTGGTCAGGCGTAAGGACATAACATATTTGGCGAAAGAGTTTAAAGCGAGTCTAACCTACGCAGCCATTGGTCATAATGTATATTTTATTGTACGATCAGTATACAGAGTCGTCCTCAGTGTTATAAATCCTATAGTAAAATAATCAATCAGTATGTCTATAACGTTTGAATAAATGCATTTTTGGTCACGATAGCATCAAAGGCAATTTCCAGCTTCTCGAGAACAAATTATTGAGTCATTAGGGTAAAAAATTACTATACAGTTCAAAGTAGCTCCTGAACAGAAGGAGTAGAGTTATCACTCAGCTCGATCCCAGAAATTATTCTTGATACAGAGAATAATCATACGTTTGAATCATGGTTCAACGGAATTGAAGATCTTAGTCAAGTGAGCATACAATTATGGGTCATTAAGAAATATTTCGGTAGACAACTTTTACGGCCAAATTCGAGTGACTCTAAAATGACCTTGAAAGTCCTAATCAGGACGAACCAGTCAAGACTATAAATTCGAATTCACCGTGTTTATTAAACAACTTCAAGGCAAAACGTATTGCAATGTGCCTTCCCCTCTTCACAAGAACTCTTAGTAAAAACCGAAATATGCATCCTTTTGAAAAATATGTAGATAATTGTTGGGGTAGTGCCAAAAAACCCTTGAAACAAGTTCAGAAAGGCGTAGAAATCAATAGAGAACATTGTGTCTAATCAGCACGCAGATAGCTTTTGCCAGAAAATTCTAGACCAATGAGAAGTCACGTGATATATCTCTGATTGGACAGTTATCTTACTACTACTGTGTCTAGTAGGATATAGAAATCTCCAGAAGCCTAAAGGACATTTATGATAATATAAATACCCTAGTTTCTGTACATAATAAAACCTTGCAGTAAAGTGTTATTTTGCCGTATTTCCTGTCTTCTCTCTCGTGTTCACGTTGAAGTGTAGTTTTAGCCTGGGGGTCGAGTCAAAGCTTAGGAGTCGAATCAAGCAGTCCACCTAGACGAGATTAATAATTGACGACAGAGATTCCGCGGTCGAAAAAAGAATCCAAACCACGCGTCACAACGATAATATTAAGGCTTAACCATAATCTAAAATGCAATGAGAAATCCACAATTTCTAGTGAATTATTTATGATTGGAATGAAAAAGCTATTCAGAATATGTTGTTTTTACATCATCAGGAAACGTATGTAAGTTATCCTCGAATCCATTCGAATTAATATCACGTTGCACTTTACATAAGTATTCTCCTAGGCGACTCCATAGCATCCTTCCTTGCGGTCCAAAGTACGGTCGCAAATAACACCTTACTTGATTCGATATTATTGGTATGAACTCCTATCGATGGATCAGCAAAGTATTTCTTATGCGCTCTGTACATATTGCATGTTTGAAAGTGGTTCATACGGTTTCTAATTGTCACTATATACCATTGTTCCAGGTGATATGCATTTTTCTACTAGTCCAAGTCGAGAAGTAACCGATCTGTCAGGAATCCCTTAGCAATGTCCCTTGTTTAATCCTCTATATCATACAACAAGGAGCTACAAAATTCTAGAAAATCTAATCACTTACCCAGTCTTCCTTAACCTGACGTTCTTTTGTTTACGAATCAATGCTTCGTCGATTTTTTCTGGTCTTCTATTTTGAATTAGTAAGGGAACTAATATACCGAAACATATTTCACAGCAATATTCATGCCAATGAATTGCTGTTTTTTCAGAAACATCTGCGAGTGAAGCAGCCGTCATTACTTTAGCCCCAATGACCAATTCGATAATTAAAACAAGGATTTGTTACAATTCTAGTCTGTAACGAGTGGAAAAGGAATTCGTTCTGATGGACTTCTCACTACGATTCAGTACAGCAGAAGCAATATCCATCTCATGTTCCTTGGATTTTAAAAACTGATTTCATTGCCACACTGACAATTTAATGCTTTTCTTAACAATCCCATTGTTTGCGAACGAATAATGAGGCTTTTATCACTAATCATATCTAGAACACGCTCCATCGTTAACATGACAGTTCCAGGCATCTGCTGTGACTTCGAGACGTTTCCCTCATCCCTTATTATTTAGGCCGTAAAAGTCATGCCCACCGTTTTCTCTCCAATTGTTGACGTCCTAGCGATTTCACTAATTTTAAATTCGAATATTTCTTTCTCCTCTCTGCAACAATATTAACATAGTGGTGTATTATCCCGCCTACATTTCTACAAGGAACTACTAACTGCAAATCACGAACTGATCTACGCGGACAGAGCAGATACCTGAAATTGATTGTTTTTATCATTTAGTTGGTAGTCAGCAACAGGTTTTCTCTGTAGGTTTCGTTCATTGTCATCATTGTATAATTTTAATAAATCAATTTGGTTTAGCGCATTTCGTTTTAGAGTTTGAGAACCAGGATAAGTTTTATTAAGACATAAAGACCTTCGATATGCTTTGGGATATTGTTTAGTTTTTATTTAATTGTGAATAAATTCCAGTAATGTCCACTTCTGTGAGACGGCCTTAAACCTCTGGCACTCTGACTGTTGATTTACACATCTTACTGTTTATGATAATTTATACAAGCTGTTTCATCGTTACCATTGACTCGTAAATTTCCATAATTAGCTTAACATTTTTTCATATTTGAACATAAATATTATTGTATATTAGAGTAAAGCCTGATCAAGAAGCAATCGGTGTTGTTTTAGTTTGTATCATCGGAATTTTTTGCATTTCGAATTAGTTACTATTGTGATCACTGCATAGATACGTTTCTTTCAACAAACGTGATATAGTTCTGACGAACGAACATAAAAAGTGACCATGAAAACAATCAGTCAATCATATTAAGGTAAAGAAAAGAAACTGATTTTCATGTGAAAGCAAATTATATTATAAGATATGCAGTGTCCTTGCGATGTTAGTAAGCTGTAAATACCAAAAGAGAGACGGAAATCTTAATCACTGCATTTTAATGCACACCTGTATTACAAGCCTGATCAACTCCTAACCCTAAACGTAGACTAGTCCTAATCATAATCCACTTTTATGATCTAATGCGTAATCAGGAACATCAATCTTCGAAGTGTTAACTTAGAACAGCAAACAAGCAACTCCCTTCTTGTAGACTTCTTGTTCCGACAAACGTAACAAAATACTACATCAATTTTCTGCATTTTCGAACAGTCATTTGATTGTTACAACCACAAATAAGTGTTATGCGGTAATCTCACATCCTACAAATACGTGAGGTAATCCATAGTTATTTTAGGATTAAAATTGTGCACCAAGCAGTCTAGAGTGACTATCACTTCCAACGACTTCCATCCTTCATACAACTATGCGCAATAACCGTGAAACTAATAACTAGGATTTGATTGGTCAGAACGCTAACGTTCATTCGCCGGAACTATAAGTCATGCAAACCGGTTTTCCTTACAACCGGCTGCAAAATATTTTTTGTTAAATGGGAATAATAAAAACCAGTTTTTTTTAACATCCAGTCAGATTTGACAATTTTTAAGTGTTTCTCAATCAATCACATCTCAATAAGAGACTGGTTACAGCTAAGAAAATCCCTACGCGTTAAATAGATTCACTTATACTTCAAGTATTCACTATATGTAGAAAACACGATAAATTCGCTATAGAACTGGCTCAGAAGCCTATCCGATACAAATTGTTTGATTGACCCCCTTCATCCCTTTCCCGCTAATGACCACTCTAAAATTTAATTACAAATGACCCATAGAGAACCAACTTGCGACCCAATAAAAATGGTGGAAAATACAGATTATTACATAATGCAAGGTTGCCTACTTTCATTGTAGTCATGTCATCTTATATCTGTCTTGAACAATCAGGCTAGTAATATTTCCAGGAAAATGTTTACGGATGTTGAATTTTGATTTGAAGAAGAGTTTGTTAGTTATTCAACAGTTGTCGTAATCGAGATTGCGTATACAACCTATGAGAAACAAATGATCTCACAGGATGCGTCGTCTAGTGTCTAAGTAATTCAAACTTCTAGGTCTCTACATTTTACTATTCAATTTACTAAATAGACAGTTCTGAAACATTTGCAGCCTATATCATTGATCTTGTTGGCGAAGCACAAACAGAGCGTGATATGGATAGAGGTATATAGTGCTATCTTTTCTCAGCATATGGTCACAATAATTTAACTCTTCGTTTCTGAGACGTTCTAAGTATTGACAGTGCTTAAAAATGTAACATGGAAGGTGTATCCAAGGAAAGGGGCTGGGAGGTGCAGTGCGCAGCCTCATTCAAGAAAATACTTCATTTGTCTAAGATCATGCTCTTGTTTGACGAGACAAGTATCTTGATATCAACTCTATTCCACTTTCTTTTGTTTATCATTTCTGAGTGAAGTTGGAAAAGAATCGGTTTATACCTTAGTTTGCTTATCTTACACGTTGATACAGAAATATTAATATGCGCGATTTGAGCTTTTAGTTTAAGCAATCAGTTGGTATTAGGACTTACCCTAGTAGATCGAGTGAGTTAACAAGAGTGGTCAAATTTTCACAAATTTTTGTTATATTGTCTCCTTATTTTGATTACATACGCATTATAAGTCTTATCCCTATCATTTGTATATTTCTCTCGCCTTTACCTCCAGTTTGACCCACTAATCGTTATTGCATCATTTTCCACGCACGAACTAACTAATTGTATATGTATTACCCCATTTTACTATCATCGCCTTAGCTTGTACTGAAATTATTTTACCGACTGGTCGGCTATGTGGTTTAGTCTTTAGCTGGTTAGCTCATCAATCGTGTGTTCTTTCTATCCTATTTAAGAGTAAAATGTTTGGATAAGACCAATGGGCATAGGATAGTCAGTTCCGCGTCATCGGTCACTACGTTGATCTGGGCAAGGTTGCAATTTAAAACTAATGGAAACTCAAGATACGACATATCCTGCATAGTTGAATTTCACTGGTTTTGTCTCCGCATTAGAACTCGAGGAATTATCTTTCAAATTTAGTCAATAGTGGTCTGATATTGACTGTAATCAGATTTTATAGAGGTAATTAGATTTAACATAATGGTGATCATTTAACAGTTAGATGGTTGAACTGGCGCCTAACGACTGATATTTCTAGCTCCAGCCAATCCCGATATATTGGCACAACATCACCGATTGTCATTGCTAACAAAGTAAAGTTCCTGTAGTTCTACTGTGGATGCATGACTCGTGGAGTTCAATCATTTCGTGTGTGAGAGTTACGTACCGATTACAATAGATGAAGTGACGCATATATGTCGTAAATCGACAAAAGTTGGTAATGTTAATTATTGGATGCCAGCCTAATGGTCTAACGGTTAAGTGTTCGCATCTTAATTTGAAGGACCTGAGTTCGACTGCTATGCAAGGTTGTGGGAGCACATTGATGAACAGTCCCACACTAGGACGAAACAACCACCCGGTTCTCCTGGTTTTCAGCATTTGTCCAACTCAGATCAATCCATGATATCAAATCCAAACACAACAGTCTTCATAATACACAAGTATACTGATAATTAACCAAACTCGTTGATTGTAGCTACAGTGACATGGTGCTGCATTTTCGTTAGAGGAATACACACCAAATGGCTAATGAGAAATGCAGAAGTCCTGTAGTGGTCACTTTTACCCCCGGACATAATAGGTTTTTATTGCATATTTTTATGTGGATAAGCATGTACAACGTTAATTGGACTAGTTAACTATCCAGGTCGAAATCGAAACCTTCAGATTCGTTGTTCTGTTCAAATACAATCCTACCTCAACCACCGTTATTGAATTTCCTTATCATACGCGTATTTTACGATTTATACGTGTATAGGTCACTATAATTTGCGAGAATTAACGTGAACACAAGATGCATAATTAACTGAGTCGAACGTAGTCATAACCCCAAATACGGAAACAACAATAGTCCTGATGAACTCATGTCATGAAATTATTGTGAATCCCAATCAGCGTTGGAGTAGACGAGAAAATATCGACCACAGTTTTCTGACGTATTCTTTGATTATGCAAACTGGTGATTCGTGTAAAGAATTGGTTGCATTGCTAGATAGACAAATAACTTGAAAATGTAGTAAATTATTTAGTGCAAGTTTTTGGTAAAGAAAGATCAATGATAATCAACAGCCATAGAGAAAAATTACTTTTTACATTAAAAAAGTAATTAACGAGATTTATCGACAAGGTTTAGTTAAATAGCTTCATCAATTTTAATAGCTCTCTCGTAATTTTTGAGTCATAACGGTGTTGTATAATAGTGTCGAGAAATTCTTATATGTAAGCAAACATTAAGTTAACGAATCGTTCGGAAATTGAAAATACTGTTTTAAATGCTCAAGACATTTGCGGTAGTGTGTTAGCAAGCCCGTTGCGTTAATATTATTTGGTGTTGATCTGACATCTAATCGAAATTCTCTCATATATTTCTGGCTACTACATCAATCTTCTCCAGTTCAAAAGGAACACCGAAATCTTATGTCCCACATAAGCTATCTTTGAGAAATATTCAGTCGAAGTAAATGCTGAGATACATAAACACATATTTTGAAAATACATGAGAAATATACTCGATCTGGAGTTGATATTTCCACTAATATCAGTACCTGGATTACGACATATAAAAGTGTTTATGAATATAAGAAATGTGGCATACAATCATTGTATGTAGTTAATATAATTAGAAATGTCTGCCTTTCCAATAAAACGAGTCAACTGAACATCTTTATGGATATATCCTATTGTGTAAACCAAAAACAACAATTGACGCAGAATAGTGTGAATTCATTTTTATTTCATTGGTGTTCATCAGCTACATCAAAACCGCAACTTCTTATTAAATTGTAACATCATAATAAGTAATCATTAGCATTGGTAATGAAGAACAAAGAAATTGAATTAGCATGCAACATCCGTTTAGTATACATACAACTAATGTAGAGGTCGGACTATTTGGAAATTAGCGCCTTGTGTAGGTTCACACCGCGAAAGAGAATTATTAAAATGATCGAGTCGAGCATCGAACGGAACGAAAGGCGAACCACTGGTGTTTAATGAGTGACATTCAATCGTTAATGTGGAGCTACTCCTAATATACACCGGGGTATATGTGAATAATTGCTAAGGAAAAGCGTGTTTGCATGACAATACATGTATGCAAATACATGCATTAAATTTTCATCAATAATGTTGTTGAGTTGCTCAATACATAATCGATTCGCGAAGCCATTAATACCTAGTCGCCGCCTTTAGCAAACTAGGGGTTAGTAGATGACAAAATTAATTAATCATTTGCAAAACATATGCCCCAAGTCTTAATTTGTGTCAAATTCGTGTAAAACCCTTATTTTCAGTCGACACTCTAGAAGTATCTAGATTTAGATAACATAATAACGAAGTTGCCGTGTGTAAGTAGCAGTGCTACACATCACATTACAACTCGTCAACCTGTATTTTTGTGCCGGAAAAGCTGAGAATAGCTAAGGACGAATTGGACCACATGATGGACCAAAGAATCATCCATCCATCAACCCGCCTATAGATATCTTCATTCCATATGTCCCGGAAAAGTGACAGAGGTGATTGGTGTCCCACTGGTGATTATCGGTGACTCAACGCCCAAACCATACCAGACTGTTGTTTTTTACCGAACATCTACTTAACAGATGTCTTATAAGTTATGACCGTATTTCAAAAAATTGATTTTGTAAAAGTGTGCGATTGAAAAAAGTAGTCGAAGATGACATTTCCAAAACAGCCATCATAACGCTATTTTGCCTCTGAGAATTTCTACGTACGGCCTTAGGACTAGGAAATGCAACACAAACTTGCTAATATTTCATAAACGGTGTGTTCTTCAGTCTTGATTTTATCTACATATATGCTGGTGATTGTTTGATAGCAAGCCCGGATAAATGAACATATCTCAAGCATCTTGATTTAACAATCAAAAGGCTTCAAAACTACAAGATTGTGTTATTATGTAGAAATGCCACGTTAGAAGAAGCTAGTTGGGCATCCTCAAAAATGTCGCTGACGACAATGGTATCTATCCTTAGGAAGACAAATTGGTGACTATTCAGGAACACCCGGTAACGATCATCATCAAGCAGCTGAAAACTTTCAACAAATTAATAGCTTTTAACAGGTACTTTATGTCTAGATGCACGTTCTTTATGAAGCCACTAACAGGCCTATTTCAAAGAAGCTGAACGATGATTACGATGGACGCAGAAATAAAACCTTCATTGTAGCAAATAAAGCAATAGCCATATTGACTATGCTAGCAAAGCACAGCCCTAAAGCATCTATCAACACCGCTGTTGACGGATCTGATGCAGTTATTGGTACAGTTCTCCAACAATAAATAAACAGAGCATAGCAACTCTTGACATTCTTATTGAGATGGTTGCAAGGTGCCGGATTGAGGTGCAGAAAGTTTGCATCAAACTACTAATAATATATTGCGCTGTATGCTATTTTAAACTCTCCATCACAGGTCGAGAATTCACGATTCTCACTAACCATAAGGCACCAACGTATGCCATGAACACATCTCCAGACAAGTATTCTCCACAAGTCACGCCATCTTTGATATATATTTTTTTAATTAACCTCATTATATACGTCACATATCCGGTGCAAACAATTCAGTCGTAGACATCTAGTCAAGAATAAGCACTAGTGTCAACCATCCCATTTCTACCTCGAGCTCTTATTCTACTTTAGACCTCATCCGTAGACAGCTGGTATGCTGAAACCTGTGCTTTTCTTGACCGTATTCAAAATATACATCAAACTCTATCTTAAAACACAGCATTTTATGTACGCCCTTCTCTCAAAACAGATGCAGACCTCTTAGAAAGAGTACAGAGATAGGCAATCAAGTGGGTTGTAGGATTACGGAACATTGCATACGAAGAAAGTCAGGTGTTTAGTCACTAGGACACAGAGGACTTAGGAATGAACAGTTTACTGTTTATACTACTTTTAGTGTCCGCACTCCCACCTACCATGATAAGTTTGTTTTATCTTCTGCTATTCACCTCAGTTCAATAGGCAACCAAGCAAATTTACCCACCAGAGAGCAACTAATTAAGTAAGACCACAATTTTCATTAAGGGTTTGATCGTATAAGAACTGGAGTTCGTCAAACGTGTCCCAGCGAATAATATATTCTACTAATAAAACTCCCGGTAACATGATCGGTTTTGCTCGTAATCTGATATACGCTATGCAACAAGTAAAATGGGTATCTACACACGTTTATGACCATAAACATTTGACTGTGAATTAGTTTTCACAGGTATAGATGCTCTTCAAACCATTAATACCAACGTATGAAGGCTAATTCATGGTTTTGAAGCGAGTGCATAAGTAGTATGACGCAGGACATTCCGGGGGGGGGGGGAACTACAGTAGAAATAGCTAGGAAGTTTATAAACATCATTGGCGTCCTGAATTATCATTATTATGATTCCCGGTAGATGTTTTTAGCAATATTTGTTAGAACGTAAAAACGACCAAAACCCAGTAGAAGTGGTGATTCCCATCAGAACACCAACTGGGTTCAGAGAAAACGAACCCTACAGACGCAATTCACTGATCCTTTTCAATGTCATGACACCTGCCAGTAGCCTAATGGAAAGCCGTGATAATTTCGATAGGCAACAATGGTAGGAGCACTGTCAACATTTTGGGTTGGATAATCTGTTCAGACACCAAAACCCAGGTTCACACTATATTCCTGAACTTTGCAAAGGCATTTGACACTGTACTCCATAACCTGCTCATTTATAAGGGAGTATCAATGAGCTCAACAGAACCGTTACTCTCCTAGCTACAGAACTACCTGCTAGGGCGGAAGTTCTGTACTAAGGTGAATAGGGTGTACTCTGACTGGAGGCTGGCAACATCTGGAGTGTCACAGGGCCCGATCCTCGGGCCACTGCTGTTCTTAATTTTTAGTAATGACCTCCCACTAAATATCTGCATGTCCATTCTTATGTACGCGAACGACGTAAAACTGTGGAGAGCTATGAGAGAGGACGGGGACAGAAAACTTTTGCAACAGGAAATGGCTCAGACGGAGAAGCTCAGAGACGACAATGGTCTAACTCTTAATGTACAAAAATGACGTGTGATGAAACCAACGCTTCCAAAAGACTTTCGCCAAATGGCCAGTTTTCTGCCATCGTCTAGAATATTTGTTGCTCAGAGGTAGGTCGCTGAAGTTGGTGACATTTTCTCTTAGGAGTAATAATTTTGCGGGGGTTAGCACCTCAAGATCTTCCGAGTCAGCTGTGATAGGTATTAGGGGTTGATTGTTGACAATACGCTCAGCTTCGATCATGAAGGTCATAAGACTTTTATCTGTCAATGTCTGTTCGTGTGCAAGAGCATTTAACACTCTACGGACCAATCGAATCATACGTTCCAAAACTCCACCCCAATGACTGGGAGCAGGAGGTCTAAAGTGCCAGTCAATACCCTTTTACAAGTAGTTGCTCGTAGATACGATCTTGTTTCCAATCCTGGAGACAGTTTTCTATTTCACATCTAGCTCCAACCAAGTTAGTTCCATTGTCACTGAATATCTCTCTCGGGTATCCCCTCCTCCCTATAAACCTCATAAGCGCCATGATAAACGAATCTGTAGTGAGGTTAGTCGTCACTTCTAAATGTATAGCTCTCATTCTCAAATATGTAAATACACATACGTACCGTTTCTGAAAACTTCTACCTTGCTTCACTGTGAGAGGCCCAAAATAGTCGACACTCACTGACAAAAATGGAAATTCACCATCTCCTTCTCTGACCAGTGTCAAGGATGCCATTAATTGTTGTGCCGGTCTAGCGTTCCTTCTTCGACAATGGATGCAATTCCCAACTATTCTTCTCACAGTTGTATCACCTCTTAACACCCAAACCTTTCGCGAACAGTTGCCATCACCTGGGTGGAACCCACATGTCCCTCTGTTCTTTGGTAGTGTTGCAAAATCAAATCTGTAAATGGATGTTTTGATGGGAGTATAATAGGATGTTTCCTAGTCTCACACCATGTAGTTCCCTGTAGCCAACCACCTACACACAATAACCCGTCTATTCAATTTGCGTAAAGGAGATCCGATGGCTTTCATTTTCGACTTACTCCCGGACGACTGTAGCATTCTGACCTCTTCCTCGAACACTCTGCTCTGAACAAAACGAATCAAATCTATGCATGCTAAGTCGATTTCTTCTACATTAAGTAAACCTAAACGTAAGGTTATGTCTATCCTTCCACAATATGTCATCAGTAAGTAACATTTGTACCTAGATAACCACGCCAGAGCTTTAAGTAATCTTTTCCAGTCTGAATAATAACTTATAAGTTGATGCATGCCATGTTCATCAACTACCAAATGCACACCAACCGATTCCTTTAATTCTGATGGGTTGTAATACACTCGATTCTAATAGTTGGCCAAAACTCCTTAGATCTTTTCAAGAAACCGGGACCTTCACTCCAAATTTTAATGTCATCTTCACTGAATCGTATGCCTCTGGATACATAGTCAACTACATTCTGCTTTGAAAGTACGTACTGCCACTGATTCACCTTAGTAAGGCTGTGGATCATCGAGACTCGATTAGCTACAAAGGTCTTAAAGTGGCTGGTCTCATTTCTGATGTAATTCAGCACAATCAAAGAGTCTGTCCAGAAAACTACATCTGCAAACTCCCTGTCCAATTCAGTCTGCAACTGTGAACCGGCGCAAGCAGCCAAGACTGCGGCTGTTAGTTCCAAACATGGTATGGTCTGGACCTTCAGAGGCGCCACCCTTGCTTTCGCTAAAATTAATCGACAGCACGCCTCCTCACCAGCAACATAACATCGAAAATATGCTACCACTCCATACCCAACTTCTAAAGCATCGCTAAAAAATATGTAGTTCTATAAGCGAATGGTCCATGTCAGGTGCTAGCATACATCGTGGGAAGGAAATATTCTCTAATTGCTGCATGTCATTTGGAAACTCAAACCAACGGGTTCTCTCGTCCCCCGAAATCTCCACATCCCATCCTAAACCTGATTTACATAGACGTTGAAGTAACTATTTTGCAGGTAGTATTACAGGAGCCAACAAACCTAGAGGGTCATAGAGAGATACGATACTTGAAAGGATACTCCATCTAGTGACATTTAGTTCCGGTATGTTGACCCTGAAAGTAAAGGAATCGTTCATGGTATTCCAGAATAACCCCAATGTAGGCTCGATAGGGAGCTTTTCAAAACCAATAGACTTCACAGCATCAGCCCGCTCTACCAGTGGAATGGATTCAATGACTTAAAGACAGTTACTTATCCACTTAGTGAGTCTTAAACCACCCTTCTTCAGGATAGATCCTAGTTGTTCAGCAAATGTCACTGCATCATGTATACTATTCGTAGAAGCCAAGTAGTCGTCTATATAAAAGTTTTTATCTACAACTCTCTGAATATCTTCCATCGTATCTTCACAAAACATGTCTACTGTCTTCCTGAGGGCGAAGTTAGCACAGAATGGAGACGACACTGCACCAAACGAATGAACAGTCAGACAATACTCAATTACTTCCTGCTCGGTGTCGCCGTCCTACCACCACAACAATCGAAACGCTTCTCTATCACCTTCTGGAATTCTCACTTGCAGGAACATTTCTTCAATGTCAGCTGCTAACGCTATCCTACCTAGTCTGAACCGTAGGAGCACTCCTATCAAACTGTTAACTGTATTCGGACCACGCAAAAGCTGATCATTGAGGGACAAATCTTGATACTTCGCAGCACAATCAAATACAATTCCCAACTTTTCTGGCTTCTTAAGATTAATAACAGGGTGATGCGAAATATACCAACAAACTCCTCCTGCGTTAAAACTCCATTTATCAACTTCAACAATATAACCTTTGCTCAAATGTTCACTCATAACAAGCTTGTATCTTTCAAAGAGATGGTAATCCCTAGCGAACCGTCTACGCAAACATTCTAATCTACTGCTAGCCATCTCATAGTTATTCGGCAATTCGGGTCGCCCACGTTTCCAAGGTAACCCGACCTGGAAGTGGCCATCCACTAAGCTGGTTGAGCCTTCAACCATTTTCAGAGCCTTCTTATTTTCAACAGAATGCTGTTTAGGCAAATCATCCAAATCACTGAACTCATGATTATACAACCTTTTCAAGTCATCTGAAATGTCTGAACTACACGTACACCGACACCACTCAACTCTACTAACTAACCTGCCTGAGTTCTTCGGACCTAATACCATCCAACCCAGGTGTGTTCGTATTCCAAACGGGTGTTTTCTATCTCCAAATCTTTGCTCCTAAACCCAGTGTGCATCCGGAACATCACATCCAACAAGAATACCTATCGTCTTGTTTCAGAACTGAGGAAAAGATATATCCCCTAGGTGTTTCCATTTTTCCAGCTGTTGTTGGGTAAGGGACTCTGCATGACCTAGTGGTAGTTTCTTGGTGGCATAAGCTTTACTAATTTGGACAGACTCTTTGCCGTCTAAAGAGAACAATTTTACACTCACTTCTAGACACTTGTGAACAGAAGTTCCATTTATAGAAGTCAGATTTATTGAAGAAGCCTTACCTTCCGAACATAAGTGGTTGAAAATTTCTTCACATATAAGGGATGTATCAGAACCACTATCTAGAAAGGCATACGTTTCCATACTTTCGTAAGGACCACATACTCTAACAGGTATAGTGCCGGAATGAACGTGCATAAAATCGATCTCCCGAGCAAGATGAACAGAACTACCATTACCATCAACGTGCAGAAGCGAATGGTGCTTAACTATGCAACTCTTCACTGAACACTTCAAACCTGAGCCACACTTCCGAGCAACATGACCAGATGCTAGGCATAAATAACACAAATCACGTTTTCGTGCCTCTAACCTCCTGTCATTAACGTCCATCTCCAAGAACTCGGGCAATCAAATACAAAGTGTTTCCTTGTGCAAATGGCACAGGTTAATAATTTCAAAAAATTTTGTTGGCAGGTTCCGCCTTTAACCGTATTGAAGCTAACCTTTTTGTTAAGATGTCTCTCACTTCTTCTAGAATTACTATCCCACGCATTATCATGAACCAACATTCCATAACGCGTTCGTGAAACTCTCGTTCTCTCTTCTACAAACATCATCAAATCGCCCAAGCTCGGTTCTCTACCTCCAACTATGATAATACCTATTTCAAAAAAGGTATAACCAAGTCCAATCAGTGAATAAACCCGATAATGAATATTTGGCATTCACCAGTCATGTAATCTTCCATTGTGAACGGTTCCGACAGTCGGGAGTGCAGATTAGTTCAGGCGTCTTGTGTTTCATTATGTACTTAAGTCTCATGCAGATATTGATATACGCACTCATAATTATGTTTCATCAACACACAAGCACAGTATGCATCCAGAGAATGCATCAAATAGGAGAAAGGGCGAACCACTGGTGTTTAATGAGGGTTATTTTTCTGAAGTTTGTCCTTTATAAGAGTATTTGTTTTTATTTGGCACTCAGCGGCATAGACAGGTTCGATATAAAACCAGGTTATTTAGTAGGAACAGGCAGCCTAAATTTAAACTGCACCGGAAGACAGCTACTCTTAATGCAATCCTTTACAATTTTAATGTAACTTTATCAATACGGAAAGTAAACTTTCAAGTTAAAAAGAAGTTTATTTTGCTGTTCACCAGATGGTTAAATCCATTAACTTCTGGATAGATACGGAGTCGTATTTTATAATTAATTCAGAAACCACATAGTCGAAAATGAGACGACCGATTTTGCCACCTATTACAACGAAGGCCGGAAATGTGCCAGATACTCAAACCTTTTCCTTAGTAGAATTACTAATAACTCTGTCTTTCCAAAAGAGAATGAGGATATGCATATGCCATGTTGCAAATAACTATAACAGTAACCTGCTGGGTATAGACTGGATTGGGAAACTTGGATATTGGGACATTCCATTTAGCTTAGTTTGTTCTAACTTAATGGATACATCCGTACGAAAATCCATTACAAATGAGTATGGCATAGAGTGTGTGAAGCAGCAATGATAAATATTCTCAAAAGTTTTCCGAATTCGGTTAGGGTTGTACACAATCGTCAAAGCTTAGTTGCATGTTTCTCTTGTTCCAGGGCCTGCTTTCGCCCAAAAACGCCATGCACCTTATTTAGTTGTTGAGGCCTTAGGCTTTAAACTTGAGTGCACTCAACATACGGTTGTCATATATTTCCTTCGAATTACTCGGCATGGGCTACACCGTCAGCTGTTGTCAAAATGGTACACGGAAAACCAAGTGTGTAAGAATTTTTCAACATGATTAAAGAAGGCGTTACAAGTTCGTCCGTATCCACTGCTCATCCCTAAGGATTTATTTATTTGTAATGTATTACTTGAAATTGGCTTCCCGGACGCTTATCTCTAAGTTGAGCTTGTTACTGACAATAAATACATACCAAGTGTTGTTTCAGTATGATAGATTACCGTTTGAAGTTAAGTGTGCTCCGGCAATTTCCCAACACGTACTGGATGCTATGTTAGCAGATTTATCGTTTTCCATGGCTTATATGGATGACATTTTAGTTACTGGCAAAAATGATAAGGAGCATTATGCTCATACAGGACGTCTGAGCTCGTATTGTATAAAATCGGAGTGTTTATTTTTTGTGTTTAGTATTAATTATTTGGAAATTATTATCAACTCGAATGGCCAAAGGCTTGGTCCTGATATGATTCGTGCAGTTGTGCTTATCCCGGTATCTTCTAACGCGCAGATACTGTGGTCATTCTTGAGGATGATAATTATAGCTACTTTGTGCCAAATATGCATTAACATCTAACTCCACTTAGTGCACTACTAACTAATAATACTTAGTGGCTTTGGTATGAGAAGCGTCGTTTCAGAAAGTGAAGTAGATCCTGATACCACATCTACTTCTGATTCATTATGTATGTATGATCAACATAAAACCTGGTACATATATGCATCGGTTCAAGTTGCCATACCTCTAAAGCACAGCAAGAGTAACATCACATTAGCAGAAGTAGAAGTTACTTCAATGATGATAATAATAAAAACAAAGAAGAGTGAACACATAGAATATGGTTCAGAGAGAAAAGAGATGGAGCTTGGAAAGTTATGAAATAATATTAAGCTAATGATTTAAGGGAGTACAATAAGTGAATATATCTGCTCCACTGTGACCGATACTGAGATATGTCACCCAACGTTTCCAACTACTGGTTACGGTATTTGCGCGGACCCTAACCAGGTAGTCTACATTTACTTATACGACTCAAAATAACAGTCAGTGACTTCAAGGACTGACGCCATGTCATGGTATGGCGGCCCCTAACTTACTTCCATCCTCTTCCTATATCAATCAACATCTCGCATCGAGAAAAACAATGGCTGGGCAAACGTAACACATGTCCCAACCACTTCAGTCTATGAAGATTCACAACCACGTTGACTGATTTACCGAATTTTCCTAATACCTGTTGTCTACCTTTATTACTACTTACTCGATGATCCCAGATGACGTGAGCGATGTTTCGAAGATATTGATGGTCAAAAACTAATAACCTTTGAGTGTCGTCTATCCTTAATGGCCACGTTTCATATCCACACAATAAGATAGAGCGAACTGCTGCGCAGTATACTCTTCCTTTCATTGAGAAACGAATATTTCGCCTACGCCATAGTTGACATAAGTTGACAAAGGCTAAACGAAGAAGGGAAACGCATTCCGAACATGGTTGCATTGGTGCGAATTGCTGTCAAAATACTCTGCATTTTACCAGCGTCTTCGCCAAATAAGGCTGTCATCAGCATATTCAACGCCAATAAGTTGATCTCCTGATAGGATATCGATTCCTGAAAAGTCAGACGATGAAAAAGCAATTTCCAACAGTAAATCGATTAGGAAATTAAATAAAAATGGAGATAGTGGGCAGTCTTGACGAACATCACTTGAAGTTACAAGTTTCGATGACAGTTTCTCAATAAGCTCTGACGTGACTAATAGTGTTTGAGTAGAGAACCTTCACATGATCTATGTACTTCTAGAGTACGCATTTCAATGAAAGGCACCGCCATAGGGCTTCTCGGACTACAGAGTCAAATGCCACTTTCAAGTAAAAAAAACCACCATTGTCATGCGCCGAAAAGCATGTTTATGTTCTAAAACCTGACAAATGGTCAATATCTGGTCTATACAACCGCGACCAGGTCTGAAGCCAGCCTGATTTTCTCGCATTTGCAGACCATGAGTTATAGTTAAACATCTGATAATTATAGAAGTTAGTATTTTAGACACAATGTTAATTAAATTGATTCCTCTATGGTTATCTCTAGACGATTTCGACCCTTTCTTACATACTGGGACGATTAACGATCGACTCCAGTTAGACGGAACTAAGTCAGGTTCCCAAACGTCAGTCAAAATATCAGTCAGCATAATCGTCAAAGTGGGACCACTGTCCTTAAAGACCTCTGAGGGTAATCCATCTGGACCCGCTGCTCTACGTCGTTTCAGATTAGCTTTAGTTTTTCCGATTTCGACAACAGTCGGGGGAAGTGCCTAAGTCGACTTTCCATTCAGGCTGTCTTATAATAGTGAAAAGTTCTAGAGCACCTGAAAGTCAACTGAACTGCTCCTTGAAATATTCAGCCCATTGTTCTGAACGTCTAGACTGAGAGCTGATAAGTATTCCATCTTTTTCGGAGATTGTCTCACTGACGCTTGATTTTTTAACCCAGGTTTCTTTTATTAACTTGAAAAGTTGCCTAGTGTTACCTAACGCCGCTACCTTTTTCATTTCCTTTGCTTTCGTTACCTACCACTATTCACGATAGTTTAACAGAATTTCGCTAGTTTATGTTTGATTACTCTTCGTTCCTCATCGTGTTCGGAGCCTAACGGGATAAGTTTTCAGGAGTCCATTAACCCAACAAAAGCCACCGAGTTCCATTGATTTTTCTTTGTCTTTTGATTTGATAGAGAAACTCTGGAGAAAGTGGATACTTTCACGTATCTGGGAAGCATCATCGATAAACAAGGAAGATCCGATGCAAATGTGAGGGCAAGGATCGGCAGAGCAAGGGTAGCATTTCTACAGTTGAAGAACACATGGGACTCAAAACAATCGTCAACCAACCTCAAAGTCAGACTCTTCAATTCAAACGTTAAGACAGTTCTTCTATATGGAGCTGAAACGTGGAGAACTACTTCAAATATCCTCAGGAGGGTACAAGTAATTATAAGCAACTGTCTACGAAAGATATTGAATGTCCGTTGGCCGGAAACCATCAGTAACAGCCTACTATGGGAGAGAACAAATAAACTTCCAGCCGAAGAGGAAATCAGGAAACGACGTTGGAAATGGATACGATATACATTGCAGAAATCATCAAACTGCATCACGAGGCAAGTATTAACTTGGAATCCTGTTGTGAAACTGATAAAAGGAAGGCCAAAGAACACACTGCGTCGAGAATTGGAAGGAGACATTAAAAGGATGAACAGCAACTGAAAACAGCTGGGAAGGGTTGCTCAGGACAGAGTTCTATGGAGAATACTGGTGAGCGACCTATGCCCCTCTGGGAGGGGTAATGGGCGTAAGTAAGTAGGTAAGTAATTTTGTGTTCAATTAGTAGGATTATCATTCACATTAATTTTTGTGAAGCTTATTCTCATGGTGATTTCTCTAACTAATAATCATTGTAATTTAATTGATGTATAAATGAATGAAACAAAACAACCCACCCTAGATCTACTAGTCGCGTCTGTTATCCGAACCACAACAATATTTTAAGTCACCATGCAATGAAAACATATCGCTTTCAAGCGAACACCCAGTTTTAAGTACTAATAATAAAACTTATTTTTAACAGTTAATTCTAGCAAAAAATAGTGTTACCATTCTTAATTCTTACCATAAATGCTACTTTTAGACTTGAATACTTGTCTTCTTAATCTAAGTACTGATGTTAATGGGTATTGGCATTTAGGGTAAAGGCTAATACTAAGCAATAAATTTTTGCATCATTGACAAAATAAGACTCATTCTGTAAAAATGTTTCTGATAGTAAGCTTTAATAAAACGAAACTGACACTGAGAATTCGAGTTGTGTTAAGAATAATGATAACTTATTTGCCGATCATGCAACAAATCGACGCACAAAGCCCGTCTTATACTGCGAATTTCCATAGGGGGGGAGGGGGCATAACATAATAAGCGTCATCTTATTAACGAAGTAGAAGTCACAAACTTATTTCATATCTGATAAGTTTAGATTCGCTATTATCTAATTGGTCAGACACGTGGTAATTGTAAGCCCGACTACATTTCATAGGTTAGCCTACATGTTTATAGATTTTCCCCTCATTTGTCACCTATCTATTTCAAAACTAATGGTAAATTCTACCTTGGATTTTGTGTTCCGTATGCATTACACTGGTTGTTCATCTGTTGCTCATATAGTCATAATTTTCACATCATCATAAGTTTTGTCTATGGTTTTTCAATATCAGTTTTAATACAGCCTTCGTGTTAAATTGTATAGCGAGTATTCATGTCCCACTTCGAAGTCCTCATCGATTTAAAACATCTTCATAATCACCATCCTGACTTCCTACTCAATTTATTCCCTATCTATTTCTTTATAGTTGTTATTGCTAGTAACAAACTCCTGCTTGAAATTTTGTGTGCTAGGTATATTACGGTTGCTTTTTATTACATTTTTAAGTCTTCATTATCATAGACATTTATGTATGTAACCTGGTAGTCGAACTAATAGTCCTATTTTATTATTAACATTATTATTAATATTCCTACTTTTTGCACTTCAATAATGATGCTCTTTGGTTTTGTATGTGTTTGTCCTACGACGAATGATTATAATTATTGTGGACCATCCACCCGATCTTGTATTTAACTTGTACTCGTTAAATCCCTTAATATGTAATTTCATAAACTTCTTACTTTACAAAAATCTTATTCATATTTTAAAATACTTACCACGCCCGTAAAACTAGCGTACATGTATCATCAAGGACAAATTATTACTAAAAGATTTAGGTCGCAGGTCCAAACTTCGATCATCCTACTTTGATGTGGACAACTAAGTAGCGTAGTTAGCTCTCAAACAATTCAAGTGTGACTCAAAGCTGAATACACAAATCTGCTCTTTGCATTTAGGAAGCATCTATTTAAAGTTAGAGTATAGTAATAGTTCTCCAACGATACAAAATGTTCTTGTGTTCTCATACATGTGAATAATGTGCGCTAGATTGCAAAATTTAGCAAAACGCGCTTACATACCGTTGATCCTAAAACAGTAGAGATTATTCTAAATTCTTTGGATTAAGATATATCCAAAAATACTGAAATCAGGACTGACAGTTACCACTTAATCACAGTACTCTATCAGTAATGTACAACATAGAACTTGTGTATATATGCATATAGGTCTTAGTTGCTACAACCCATTTAACTACAGTATGTATTAATCTGGAATTTAGCTAGCACCACCTCAAATTCATGCTATGAGCGAACGAATATAGAGTTGTGACACAGCTCTTTGTGCAGCTGACTGCTATCCAACAGCATAAAATCGAAACTTCCTACGGTTAGTGAACAAGTTTGTCTGTATTTGAAGAAACGAAAAATGTGATGGAAGCACTAGTCTTTATTTATTACTAACCATTTATTGTCGTTCAGTAAAAATGGCCAGCAATAAAGGAATATTATACAGTAAGGCATGGTATAAAAACTTTCACTACATTTCTCACCTTTTCAAATGCGATTAAAATTGCACACATCTAATTTTACCTACTAATAAGCACCATTAAATAACATTCAACATTTGTTGAATACTATACGATACGATACAAACAGCTCTCTGTATAAATAAGGTATTAATTACATAAGTAGCCAGAAATCTGTAGAAAATACACCCTCCTTTCATATCCAAATCTAGATGGATAGTGGGATTGTTTCTCGCAAATTTCTACACAATAAAGGTGAGCTTACTCTAGTTAGGGTAGGCAAACGACATGCAGAGGTGTGAACTACGGGTACATACTTCATCAAGTCATGTGGACCCGTGTCAGGCTTTCCAAAAACAGAATCATGTTGCGGCTAATTAAGGAGAGACTTAGTCACACATATGGTCACTAATGAATAGAAGTAAGATGGGAGTAGTTTCTTCGCTTGTCGACAATTAACCCAGTGTCGTGACATACATATAGGGCTTAAGTACAAAACCTGACGATATCGACTACAGAAATCACGATGGTGCATGAAATGCTATCTTAGCAGTTGTTCGGACTTAATACATATAGCACTTTGACAAAATTCAGTGTAAACAGCTTAAGACAGTGTAGAGAAGTTTCTAAATTAAAAGAATACCGAGCAAACTTATAAATGCACATAAGATCTTCCTCTCAATACAAAAATAAGGAGGTGGGGGGAAGAGCAACATGAATTTTATAAACACCTGTAATTTTATTTAAAGGTGAGGAAAACATTAATCTTTTTTATTATAACAAAAATTTTATTAATTACTTTGTATTAGCAGCTAGTAGATGATACTGGATCAGTTGATGTGCAATAGGAAAGCAATCACTTACCGATATAGTAAAAGATTATTCCTTATAATTAATCAGTACCTGCACATCTGTATGTGGTACACAGCTCATGTTTGGTGAGGATAGTGGGGAAGAATGTATTGGAGGTGGTAGTAAACAAGATGACGATAGATTAGTGTGGAAATTGGCAATAACAGAGTTTGTAAATAATGAATCCTGCTTGTTTTTATAGTGATGAGTTGTCTGAAGACAAATTTCAGGGTAATTATAATTCTTAAAGTCCATCAATGAAGTAGCTGATGAAGTACAATTCCTGGAAGTCTGTAACAAAGTATTATTATCAACACCACTATAATACTTATTTGGTGTAGTGTGAATAAACATATTATCAAATGTATTTGTTGAAGCATTATTAAACAATCCATCTGTGTTGTTTGATAGCAGAGATGGCATCTAAAAATAATAGTAGGGATTGATTTTATGGAAACATTTCTGTATTGAACAATACGATTAAAATATAAAAAATTCAGTCATTTCTTTATTTCGTGCAAAGATTCGACAAAAACTGAAGGTGTTTTGAAAAACAGAACAAACTATCTATTGATTAGTTTTATTAAGTAGTTAGAAGAACAAAAACATTATGTGGTATGACGATAGTATTTCTATTAAGCCATCAAGAACACAAATTGCCCTAAAAAAATGTTTATATTGTCTGTATGCAAACTTATGGATGTAACTTAATTGTGAAAAAGAACAATAATATAATGCCACAACTAACTAAAATGTCCCCCTCCCGCTGAAGAGTTATCTTTAGGCACTCTATCTGATTTAAATATTCAATCCAATAAACCAAATCAGAACTGCTTGGGGTTTTCTATAATAAACGACACTAAAGCGATAATGCCTGCTAACGAACTGGCATATCCTTGATTATAATAAAAATTATTTATCACAAAATATTCAATGTTGCGACAAATTTCTGTCTTTTGTTCATTTAACATGTGATGAGTAGTATAGCATACGTCTGATGCATGAATTCTAAAACGAACACCTCTCACTTTTCCAAAAGATAAAGGTGAGGAAAATGTAGCAAACACTGATGTTCATGATTGAAATTTTCAGCATTAGATGGTTAACGTGCATGACAATTAGTTGAAACAAATTTGAAATGGAGAAATTTAAGATTATGTTTTCGTAATAGGAGAAAAGGTGATCAGGAAGCTCAAGAGATATGCCACCAAATCTTAGCTGGTCACAATGGAATCAAAAACGCAAGTTTAAATGTGCGCTAATTTCCATTACGAACAATTTTACAAACTGACTAGCAAGGTGTAAAATTAAAGTAGTTAATTAGGTGAACGTAAAATCAATAAAATTATGTTTTATGCGATTTCTAACTATAAAACAACACCACATTCACTTGGCCTTCTTGTGACTTACATGCTGTTGTTTGTTGTGTATGAACTGTTTGTCACCTGTAGTTTTTGTAAAATCATTTGCTGACAGAGTTGTTGATGTTGTGATGTATCCAGCATAACTGACGTAATCATATCCAATAGTACTTTTTGGTAAGCACTCCAATTGTTCTATTTTCATCGTAAGCTCAAGAATTTGCAAATCGCGTTGTTTAAGAGTTTCTGCACAGAAAAAACGTTTAGTGGGAAAAAAGAAGGATGATAATTTAAAGGTAGTATAAAAATATCTTATCATGGTATTTTATGGAACTCCGGAAAATTCTAGAAAAATTAAATTGAAAGCACCAATTGCATGACTAATGGTCAGAAATGAATCTACTGTGAATTAGATTGAATACAAATGAGTGAAAAATCCACTTTTACTCAGATGGTCAATGTATTGAACCAAAATGCTGACAGAAACATGAAGGAAGTATGGGCAAGATCGGTAAGATTCGAGGATTTTGAATACTGATCTAGGCCATAGGTATTAGTGCTGCAGCCACCAGAACATATTAAGGACATAATTTTAAAAAATTTACGCTTTGTGGATAAAAAACGTGAGGACGCGTTGCTACTAATGTCTATCGCTGTTTCATCATCTCCATTACTTCAATTACTTTCCCTTAGCAGTAGTGTTGACGAACGATGTATCACGAACTAGAGCACTTTTAAATCGAGATGCTGCTTAAACTCAATCGATCAAGCTTTAAAATCAATACACCTTAGAATATTTCTTTCTACACTTTGAGAAAACCTACAGTTTCTCAAAAACGAGTAATCTATTTGTCGTAAAAGGTTCAATAGGTAGAACACACAGCTAGTGTTTATACAATGATGACAAGATGCATCATAGAAAATAGTGTATTTCATGATAAATCATATCATGTACATCTTGCTGAGCTAATGAGGTGCAGCAACTGTGATCCATGCACATACTTGTAGACTCAAAGTTGTAAATAACTGACCGACGACTGTATCTACTGATACAATAAACGAATTAGATAGCATGCACTATGAAATGAAACTAAATGACTGGTTCTTACCATGACTTATTCTAATCAGTTTTGACTCATCTTGCTAATATAGAAATGAGTAATTTAAATTAGACTTTCGATGAAATATTACTGATTTATGTATAATTTGAATCTCATATCAATAGTAACTATGACATCAATCCTCAAGTAAAAATGAATTTACAATTGGGGGTTGCGGGTTTCTTTCACAATAAACTTCTAGGTAGATTGAAATTTTTTTTAAATTCAAACTTGAGGATTTCCTATTATTTTGAGTAAAGCATTATAAAATAGGAATGAAGTTCTCCTTTCCATCGACATATTTTAATACAAGCAAATATCAGCATATATTCACTAAAAATTTAGTTAAAGTTCATTGGACTATGTTTATAGTCATGGAGATAAAATTCACCAAAATCACAATGAACAGTAAAGAATCTCAAACTGTGAAAAGAACAATTGGGTAATCAATCTTCATTTGGCGAAAACAGAGTAGGTCATAAAATATTACATACATTACTTCCAAGCATCAATTCGCACATCCTCTGCGTTGTCTGGACTGTATCGTTTATCAGCCTGCTTCTCTTGGTTGTTCTCGATTGTCCTCTGTATTTAATTCATGCTTCACTTCTTGCCCTCTCTCAACTCGTCTCGTCTGCTGTTTACTGATTCTTCCCGATTTCCTTTGACGCTCTGCTACCTACTACTTATTGATGACTTATAAGTAGTATCCACCACACTCGCCCCTCCATTTAATTGCTGTGCTCGTATGCGCGCTGACCTTCTTGCCTCTGTGGTCGCTGGTTGTTTCTGCGTATTTGCTCCATCATTCCAACACATCCATCTTTGCAATTGACTTATGTTTACACGATTCTCTTTGTTGTCCTTCTTGATGGTGTATACCGGTCCACGCCTAGCGATGACTGTATACGGGCCCTCCCATTTGGGGAGTACTTTCTTCCAGCCTAGTCCACTACCCGTTATGCTCCTCCGTCCTCTACACTTTACCAGATCTCCTAATGAAAAGTGTTTCAGCTGATTCTCATGATGCTGTTCTGATCGTTTAACGTTTATTTCCTGTTTCCGTTGTATATTTTCCACCGCTTGTTTCCGCTCTTCCTTTCATTTTCTATCATTCCACTTTTGTGGCTGAGGCCAGGAGATGTTGTTGCCTGGCAGTCGTGGTCTCCTTCCGTACATCAGCTGAAATGACGACTTTTTTGTTGTTCCTTGATTCGAGGCTCGATGTGCTAATAATATCACCGGTAATTCCATCTCCCAGTTACCCCCCCCTTTGCTGCCAACCACTCTTTTAGAGTGTGATTATTTCGTTCAGTTAGTCCATTGGTCCGAGGATGATACGGTGTTGTCCTGACTCTTTTGATACCTAACTGCCCAAGGCGAGATGTGAACTCCTCGCTCTCGAAACATTGACCCTGGTCGGTCAATATCATTCTCGGGATGCCGTGGTCGGCCACGATGTGCCACATCACTGCTTCGGCCACCGTCTTTCCTCGTTGATCAGGAATCGCCACAGCCTCTACCCAACGCGTAGCATGCTCGGTCATCACCAACACGTACTGGTTACCGCTCGATGTCTGGGGAAATGGACCCATTACGTCCACTGACCACAGATCGCCTACTGTCGTTACGGGAATGGGCTGTAACGAAGTACGTATGCATTTATCCCCTTTCATTAACTGACATTAGGGGCAGGCGAGGACATATCTCATCACGTCTTCTTGCATTTCTGGCCAGTAAGCACTCTGTCTCAGGAGGTCAGTGGTTCTTGCGACACCTGTGTGTGCTAGTTGGTGGCATTCGCTGATTAGTTCATGTCGTAATGGCTTTGGAATTACAGGTATCCAGCTTCCATCGTTGTCTTTCCATGTTAACACTCCAGCTGCATTTAATCTTAATCTGTCCTTTTGGCTTAACAACGTCTTTACCTCTCTGCTAAAGTGCATTGATTCGTCATCCACTGCTTCAGTTAACGCTCGTCTCACCGTCCTAAGCGTTGGATCTGCTTTCTGGCAATGAAGTAGTCTTTCTAGGTCTGTTTGCACTCTGTTGACTCTACAGGCTACTTCCGGTAAGCTAGCGTCCTCACACGGTCTTGACAGGTAGTCAGCTATTACGTTTCGGCTTCCTGGTATGTGACCAATCGCGAAATCATATTCTTGCAGGCGTAGTGTCCATCGTGACAATTTTCCTCGGGGGTCTCTTGCCGTCTTCAACCACTGTAGTGGCTTGTGGTCAGTCTCGATGTGAAATGGCTGGCCTAGCAGATACGGTCTCCACTTATCTACTGCCCAAACGATCGCTAGACACTCTCGATGGTCGAGTACTTCTGTTCCGTTGGTGTTAAAACGCGGCTGGCATATTCCACTACGCCGTCATCCTGCCGAAGTACTGCACCAAAATGCCAAAATCACTGGCATCTGTGGCCACTGTGAACTGTTTTCCACGGACCGGTAGTCTCAATGTCATCTGCTTTGCGTTTAATAGCTGCTTGATCTGATCAAAGGTTTTCTGAGCCTCCTCTGTCCATATAAATTTTCCACTGCTTAGTAGTTTATATAGTGGTGCAGCGATCTCATTGAAGTTCTTTATAAAGCGGCTGTAGAATGCTGCTCTTCCTATAAACTGCCTGAGTTTCCTTCTCGAAGTGGGTGCCGTTAGGTTCTGGATCGTCAAAATTTTCTCGGGTAACGGCTTTATTTCACCATCTCCTACTTTATACCCCAGCAGTGTGACGTTACATTTGGCTATCTGTGACTTCTTCTTATTGATGCGCAACCCAAATTCCTCGATTCGTTTGAGTACTGCTTCTAGATGTCTTGCGCGGTCTCGCTCTGTTTTACTGTAAACCCCCAAATCGTCCCCGTACACCTCCACATTCTCAAGATTTCGTAACAATAAGTTCATTAATCTTCTAAATGTGAATGGCGCTCCCGCCAGCCCAAATGGCATTCTTCTAAACTGGTACTGTTTGTGACCAACAGTGAAGGCTGTCTTGTACCTGTCATCCGCTTTTATCGGTAGTTGCCAATACCCTGACCTGAGGTCCAGTACAGTAAACAACTTTGCTTGCTGTAAGCGATCCAGGGTTTCGGCTACAGTTGGCATTGGGCATGGCTTCAACTCAGTTATGCTGTTTAGCTCTCTGAAATCGACGCAGAATCTGTATTTTCCATTGGATTTCTTTACTAGCAGCACAGGTGAGTTGTAACGGCTATCAGCCTCTTCAATTATTCCGTCCCGCAACATCTCTTCCACTTGACGATTTACTTCCGTCTCTAGATGAACTGGTATTCGGCGTGTGTGGAACGTTGTCTTCTTACGACTGTTTACGGGGATTTCATGCGTCACCTTATCACAATAACCATAGGCCTCTCCGTCGTCGGTGAACAGGCTTCCATACTTTGCTACTACCTTATTGATATTTTCTATGTTCTCTTGCGGTAGGATCGCGGCTTGTGTCTTAGCTATCTCGCTGTTCTCATGTACACTAAAATGCCCATACTTAGTGTTTACTGTCTTGTTCTTTGTGCCGATTACCGCCTCCACCTCTCTAAGGAAGTCTGCCCCCAGTATTGTTTGCTGTATGCCTTTAGTTACTACAAATGGATATCGTACGACGCAATCTCCGACTTCGACACAACAGTCTGACACTCCTAAAATTTTCAGTGCATGCCCGCCCACTGTTTGTACTGCTAGTGAACACGCCCTGATCTCCTGACACAATCCTACATCTATTAGGGATATAGCAGCGCCCGTATCAACTAGACAAACCAGTACTCTTCCGTTTATACGTACTCTTGTATACAATGCACCCTTGTTAACCAACCCCACAACCCGGAAAGACGTTTCAAAGAGAGAAGGCTGTGTGTAACGTTTAAAATGTCTTAATCTTCGTTTCCTCGGGCAGTTTCTTCTGTAATGTCCGAGCTCTCCACACTGAAAGCACCTACTTCCCTTCTCTGCACGGATTCGGATCGCCGCGACTTTCTCCTCCAGCTCGGCGATCCGTTTCTCCATAGGCGCCGTCCTGCTGTCTTCGGTTAACGAAGAGACCGAAGTGCTAACTAGCTGTCTGCATAGTCAAGCCATCTCCATAACGTCCAATGGCTGCACTGCATGCGCCAGTCGAAGTTGTCTGGCTACGTCACCCGGGACACACTCCGAGAACTGGGATGTCAGCAGCTGCTCTCTCGAGCCGTCATCCAACGATGGTAAAGCACGACGCAGCAGACTCGTCAAAGTGGTGGCCAACACCGACAGATCACCGTCCGGGGCCAGACGAACAGCCCTGAACTGCTGCAACGCCAACTCCCTATCCGCCGGACTGTCGAACTCAGACACCAACCTGGTCACCACATCCTCCCACGTGGCCCCACCGCCAGCCAGCTCCACGTCGTCAAGCGCCGCCTTCGCACGACCCCGCAGCAGGGTACCGAGGACTGTCACCTTCGCCTTTTGTCCTCGGACGCCAACCAGCTCCGCAATGGCTTCGAATTGCTGAAGGAATGCCTTGACGTCCCCGTCCTCGAACTGTTGTGGCAACGGCACCTTCATTTCGTGCAGAGGCAGCGACACCAATTGTGAAAAAAACAATTGAGTAATTAATCTTCATTTGGCGAAAACAGAGTAGGTCATAAAATATTACATACATTACTTCCAAGCATCAATTCGCACATCCTCTGCGTTGTCTGGACTGTATCGTTTATCAGCCTGCTTCTCTTGGTTGTTCTCGATTGTCCTCTGTATTTAATTCATGCTTCACTTCTTGCCCTCTCTCAACTCGTCTCGTCTGCTGTTTACTGATTCTTCCCGATTTCCTTTGACGCTCTGCTACCTACTACTTATTGATGACTTATGAGTAGTATCCACTACAATATCAATAATAACTATGACATCAATCCTCAAGTAAAAATGAATTTACAATTGGGGGTTGCGGGTTTCTTTCACAATAAACTTCTAGGTAGATTGAAATTTTTTTTAAATTCAAACTTGAGGATTTCCTATTATTTTGAGTAAAGCATTATAAAATAGGAATGAAGTTCTCCTTTCCATCGACATATTTTAATACAAGCAAATATCAGCATATATTCACTAAAAATTTAGTTAAAGTTCATTGGACTATGTTTATAGTCATGGAGATAAAATTCACCAAAATCACAATGAACAGTAAGTTTGGAAGAAAATTAATCCGAAAGACAACAATATACTGTTTTAAATGATCAGAACTACGCAAGCTATAAGCATGTATGAATAACAGGAAAATATTAGTTTCACTTATAGTTAGTACATATAAAATCACTGGACCCACATTAAAGAACTAACATAAAAGTTGACACAATTCGTTTCGCCTAAATGTGTCCAAGTACGATTAAAGTACCAAGAAGAAATCACTAGCCAAACATGAACTAACAAAATTCCTTTTTATTGTGAAAATCTCCAAAAAACTACATGAGGACGATTAAATGTTGCATAAAATTCACAAATAATAATACGCGGGTATAAGTCATCAGTGAAACCGAAACATCAAAACCTACAAAACTGAAAAATCGATTGGAAATTCCTAAAACACAAACTTACTATTGAGTTCAGTTATTTCGCGCACAGATGTGTGATACAGTGTGAGCAGTTCTTGTTTTTGCCAGTTCTCTGTACGCAATTTGTTTGCCAGCCGTTCTCGCTTCTCATTAGCTAAATTGAAACAATTTTCTAAAAAGGCATGCCTATGTTTATTTGTCGATGTATCATGACTATTATTAGTTGTAATATGCAAATCTTCTACATTTGAGTTTAAAATACAACAATACACATCCTTGGTCAAGAAATGTTCGGATTTAAGTCTCAATGAAATTGGTTGTTGATTATACTGATGAACATTTTTATTGTAATCTGAAGTGTCTACTTCTTGTAAGTTAGTATTAGTAAGATACTTTGGAATCAGGTGATCTCCATGACTCATTTTAGAAACTGTCAAGTTCTCATGATGTTTCACAGTTAATTTAAGAGCATAAAGTTTTGACTCTAATAGTTGGCGCAGTTTACAGCAACAATTATTCATCAAATTCTCACTTTCCTTTGCATGAAGTATTATAACATTAGCATTCATCGATGTGTCATTATTAGCAGATATTCTAAATAAATCGATAAAGAAAAAATATGATGAGAAGTAGAGCATATTGAGATAAAAACTTGATGAGCAAATGTTTTTTCGTGCCGAAACTTTGTCAGCCACCACATTAAATTTTTGGTGAGACTTGTAAGATAAGTAAACTTGCCAACAAATCCGGGTACTTCTCACACTATACAAAAAGTACGTATTAATATACAGTTATTGAGTTAAAATGTTTCTTTTAGGATTGAGTGACGCCGTTTGAGCATTTTTGCATTGTCACCTTAGGTGTTCGGAAGATTTAGAATAACCCTTTATGAGAAACTTCGCATCTGCCTATACCATGCATTTCACATTTTCAAGAAACCAAATTTGTATTGATGACTTTCACAGTCAGTGAGGAGACTCCACAGGACCAATTGGGTGACTGACTGAGGTTAATCGCGCACAAAATTCTATGTGGTTTTTTTGTAGTATCTGCATATTTGGAACTACACCACAGATACCAGAAATCTATGGAGAATCACCATTAGAGCTACGCGTTACCGTCTCTACGTCCTCGTAAAGTCAATAACACTAACTTAAACTTGTAATTGTACCGCAAGTCAACCAACGTCCATAGTATAGTGTAACCACAAAGAACAATTATTCTAACCAACAGGAACTAGGATTGCTGTATATTTGTAGAAGTGTATATGCTGAAAGAGCACAACTGTAGTAACTTAGTAGATACATTAATTTGTAGCTTTCTTGAGAATGGCCTTTTAAAAAAACATGAACCCTTTATTATTGAAATAAAAGTGGTGATCGCTAGTCATTTCCATTTCTCGAGGTAGTGGGAAAATTTACTTTTTACATAAATTAGGAATATCATGTTTAATCAGCAGATATGAAGTCACTAATATATTGATGAATTGTAGCTTTTGTAATAATAAGCTCACTGATATTACTCTGACTAAAGTATTTTACACATTCTCAGACTCCTCACTACTAATGGGTTATTTTTTATTTTTAAATCCACTCTCTATAAATCATGTTGAAAAGTGTTATGATTGGTAAGTGCTATTTTAAGATGAATGTACAGTAACTCGCACTCCATATAAGATAATCTCGACAATATAATTGTAATGCTTACTGGGATGTGAACTTGTAGGTCGGGCATCTACGAAGAGATAAATTTAGGTAACCACTAGGGAGTCAATAGTCGGAAATCTGGTAACAGTGAACGACTATTATACACTCAATTTCTACAGAAATTGTTAAAACTAATAAAAATGTTAGGAAACGTATTATGGCTGACAGAATTTCAAATATTCGCGGTTGACAGTTGCCAACATTTTATAGAGGACTAAAATGACGCAAATATCTGACAGGAAATACAAGCTGACCAATGGGATGATAGTTATAATAACTATGTATGCCTATATGAATCGAATAATAACCTTAATTATAACTATAAACCTGTAGATGCTAAGCTAGTATCGACTAACAGTCCAACTTTATTCGATTTGATTGGGACGCGACGGCTCAACTAACATAGTTTTACGCCTATGTCACACATTGCAATAACTCTTAAGTCTAGCCCCATTAACTGTGGTGACAAGGTTTTTTAATACCTCCAATATATGCTACATAAGAGACAACTTTAAGAAGCATGAATATATTTAAGAAAGTGAGGTAGGTACATATATAAATCGCGACCCGAGCTGCTTCATTTACTGAGACCACTTTGTGCATCGCTTTTATGTGACCAATTGTTGACCCTGAAGAGTTAAGATGATTCATCCTAATCTCAGTAACCAATTTGTAAAGAATAACTTGATTAAAGTTTATTATTATTACACTAACCCTGTATTACTCCTTCGCTAGAAGGATCGGAACTAATGTAGATTCGACATATATTGTAGTAATATCTAGGGATCTGAATTTGTAGGTTGAACGCTTAAGAATAGAGGAGATAGGTCTGGGTGCTCACTAGGGACTTGATGGTCAGGCATATAGAATATAACCGCCTTCTGAAGCTTTGTGCAGATCAGAACCTGTTTCCAGCAGATACCAACTTCCGAAAAATCTAAACCAGTAATTTTACTTCGTATGAGGATCCATTATTAAGATGTGAGACGAAGTGAAATCATTTCATTTTGCGTGCTCTAATTCTTCCACATAAGCACCAAATTGCCTAAGTAAAATGATTACAAACGTGATGTTGACATGCATAATAGTAAACAATAGTCATCATAACAAGTTCAATTTATAGATGAATGGAATAAGTGAGAGACAGGGATCATGACGTCATCGAGTATGAGAGAAATGTGTTAATCGTCATAACAGTGGACAAAATGACGAAAATTAGTATTAATTACCAACATTACCAATCATGATAATGGAGTTGACAATACTAGTTTTAGAGGATGTGCAAAGTATAGTTACATAGAGGTTAAATGTTCTAATTAATGCAGGAAGTAATACGGTTAAACTGATTTAGACGGTTTTTGATCAAATGATTTTCATATAAAACATCTAGTAGAAAAAAAAATTGACACAAGAGTTCAACTATTCAGATGAAAGTAATACACGGTTTACAACCAATTAAATAATTCCTCCACTTGACAAGCAGTTTGCACCGGGCAGCAGTGAGCATTCATTTCCTTAAGATTCAAACAAATCACCGTTCCTTTAATATGCATGACTAAGGGTATGACAACATTAAACCACAGTTTATTTAATACCCACTTCACAAATTTATTACCATATGAGAGAAACATACTATAAAACAATTACGAAGTAATAAGTTGTTTATGTTGTCAGTATGTAATGTAGTTAAGGAGAGTTTCAGAAATATAAAGAGATGGAACTTTATTAGTTATTCTTCAGTTATACTACAGTTAGTCATTACACTTTTAGTAGCCATGAGAGATATACGTAAAAAATAGAAATAAGTAAACTTATTTTTAGAATGACGTTTTCGATATGTAATACATCCGTAGCTAAATTCAATTTGCAATATCTGGTATGCACTTTATGTTGTAAAGAAGCCTCAAATTAGATTGCTCTGTTCTACGATACCCTATATAACATTATTCAGTACTTAGGATGAGAGCAGAGCAATCCTTTTCAAATACGCTCTGAGACGATGATCAAATGAAAGTGAAATAGAATTGATGTCAAGATATTTATCGCGTCATATAAAGGCAGGATCTTAGGCAACTGAAGCACTTACTTGAATGAAGCTGCGCACTGTACCTACCAACCGCTTTTGGTTGGGATGTGTAATGAAGATAAAGTTTCCAGCTTACGAATACTGTACTAGTTCGCTGAATATAGTATCTGGGAGATCAAAATAAAATATGGCATCGATTCATGAGGTCGTGTATAAGAAACTGAGTATCAGAATGAACCTTTCGAAAGAGAAAATTCTAAGATTTAAGTCAACGCTAGACAAAAATGAACCGATTGCGTTTATCAGTCGATATATCTGAAGTTTAAACCCTGGGAAAATCGTTTGTGTGGGTAGAAAAAATGTAAAAGTATAGACGAACTGCTATCAAATTTCGCATGTCAGTTGTCGTGTTTTAAGAAAAAAATATCGACTTTCAGGACGTACTGCCATCCTTTAAAGTATCTTTGGTAAACTATTCATACACTACAGACAGATACAACGCAGAACTTCGTACGTACGTACATCAGTTCAGGTTGCCATACCACATCAGCACAGAGACGCAACTGTCAGTTCAAATCCAAGAGTGATAGCGATAGTAGAAGTATTAGCAGTAATGCAGAAAATTAGGGGGCGAAGATATGATTCGAAAAGTATAATTCAGTGAGATAAATTTGAAAGGAGAAAGATAGAGAATTCAGAAGGTTAGATTTTGAGAGAACACAAAGAGTGGATGCACCTGCGCCATTGCAAACGATTCTGAGCCATGTCGTTCAAAGTCTCTAACCATTGGTGACTTTCGTCTCGCGGACCCCAACCACGCAGCCTACATCTACCAACATGACTTAGTCCACTTGTCAGTGACTTCATCGATTTCTGCCATGTTTTGGCTTAGCCGCCTCTAGCTTTTTTCCAACCTATTCCTACACTGCAAAACATAGCTCGTCGAGGCAGTCGGTAGTTAGACATGCGTAACACATGTCCCAACCACCTCAACTAATGAAGTTTCAATACCTCATCTATTGATTTGCCCTCCTTTCCTAGAACCCGTTTCCTAACAACAGCATTGCTCACTCGGTTGTCCCACGATACACGAGCAATGCTTCGGAGACACCTATGATCGAAGACCAGTAACCTACGAATGTCCTCTACTCTTAACGGCCATGTTTCGCTCCCGTATAGTAGGACAGAGCGAACTGCTGCACGGTACACTCGTCCTTTGGTTAGCAAGCGGATATCTCGCCTGCACCATAAGTGACGCAACTTGGCAAAAGCCAATCGAGCTTTCTGTATCCGTGCTGAGATTTCGTCAGTCACCAGGCCATCAGCACTGATGAGACTCCCCAGATACGTGAAGCGGTCTACACGCTCGACTACTTCACTCCTTGTCACTAGTTCAGGTGCCGATGCAACCCAATCCTGAAGCAACATTTTGCATTTCGAGGGGGAAAACCGCATCCCGAACATGCTTGCATTGTTGCTCAGGGTAGTCAGAAGACTCTGCATTTTGTCAGCGTCTTCACCAAATAGGACTATGTCATCAGCATACTCGAAGTCAGTAAGCGAGGCTCCTGGTAGTAAGTCAACTCCTGAAAAGTCAGACGAGGATAAGGTTATATCTAAGAGCATGTCTATGACGAAATTAAACAAGAATGGGAAAGCAGACATCCCTGACGGACATCACTTGAAGTGAGGAATTCCGATGACAGTTCGCCATAAGCTCTCACTCGACCTGTAGTTTTAGAGTAGAGAGCTTGTACAAGGTTAATGTACTTCTTTGGTACACCTTTCAATGACAGACACTACAGAAATTGGAAGTCTAGGAAAACCAGTATGATTATGTCTAGAATGCTAGCAGATGATAGCAAAATCTGAATTATACAGTAATCAACTGATCTGAAATCTTTCAAGTAGTTTTATATTTCATGTGACTACAAAACGAATGAATATTAAACACAGGGATTTAGAAAGCATGAGAATCGTTTTACCTCAAAAACTAAGAAAGGATTTTTTGTTTTTTGCTGGATTAAAGCTCTCTACTTTCATCCTGCCGGTTGTTCACTGTGATAGTTAAATTAAATATTTTCACCTTTAGAGGGCTGGAAAGTCTCTAGCTAAGCTAATTAATATCAGTCAAAATAATAGTAAAAACTGCAAAGTGATTCTAACTGAATTCAGCAAATAAACGTCAATCTACAAGGATGCTGTGAAATGTCCAGTTTCCTGATATCAAATGTATCAAAACTATTTTCGTCGAATCTTTACGTATACTCAAAGGTAAACGCTAGTACCACAAACTACAACAGGTGATTCTGTGAACAAATAGGTTGATTTATAGTGTACATACAAACTCAATCTTATTTGTATTATCATGTAACCTATTCACCAAGTACATGTTAATAAAAACATTATTTTGTTTTATTAGCGATATTCTTAGCTGCTCAAAGCAAAGTAGGTGGATCAGGGTTCGAACTTGCGAATTTCTAGATGAAAGCCAATCGCCTTAACCACTACTGCTTCATAATAATATCAGGTAAATCGCAAAAAATGCTGATACCAAAAGTCGTTCTTCCGAACAGTTTCCGGAAATTAAAGGTTCAGACTGCTACCACAAAATGAAAAGGTGGTCAGATCTAAAAAGATTGCAATAATAATATGTATGCTGAAATTAACTACAGAATTCACACCAGTTGGAAAGGGTGTATATTGAGAAAAAAATGGGTAGATAAAGGGAGTTATCCTGCAGCTAGGATGTACAATAACCGATATTTACATATGCTGGTACAAATGAAGATATTCTTTTCTGCAAGCATTACAAAAGTTAGATTAAGGGCTTGATGAATAATATATTAAAACCAATATAAGTATCGGTGACATGACTATTTATTGCACTTGTTTACACTTGTAAACAAATCCATATTCAACCTGGTGAAGAAATAATTAAGATCCTTAAAAATAAAATAACAGTTCGTTCGAAGGTTACTTACTGAATACGTGGTATGGACGTTGCAACACACCTCCCAGTTGAATCACTAGGTACATTATTAGTCTCACTTGATCCCAGAACACTACACGCAGGAATTACACACATTTCAGTGAGTTGAGACTCAACCAACTGACGCAAACGAATTTCATCACTCAAATTTTGCTCAGCTGCGTTTAAGTTACCCCGTTCAGTGCGACATTTATTAGTTAACTTTGCGATACGTGACGAAATGCCTTCATTCTCCTGACGTTGACTGGACAAACTAAGTTTATTCAGGCGATCGTCATGTTGAAGACTGCTCAACTGATTACGCAGTTGTGTTTCCAATGCGCGCATTGATTGTAATTCGGAACGAAGACGCCTTACATTACTCTCTAATCTATTATAAAAAAAATGTCAATAAAGTATGCATACATTAACAGATAAATAATTAGAAAACACAGTAAACAGAATAAAATGAAGTCCTAAAGGAACTAATTGTAGATAGTCATCTAATTTACCTCTTCCTTGAATGAAGATTTTGGTTTAACGGGGCTAAGCTAAGACCATTTGCCAATAACCAAACCTGATGTTCGGTTACTCATTTTAGCAAAAATGGGAATAATGAGCAGAACTGTGGCAGGCAATTGTCCTTTAAGAAGATGCCCTACATAAACAACTTCAAACAATGAGAACCAATGGCATTTCCTCTGTATGATTGGTTGACATATGCTATTAGTGAATAAGGTGTACATTTCTTTTGTTGAAAAGGGCGAGAGGGGGTAACTAAAAGAAAATGAGACTAAACTGCAGTTAAACAAATCATATTTGAGAGAATGAATCAATGTACTGAAATCTGTTTTTTCGCAAGTTCAGAGAGGTTGGTTATTAATTCAGATGTGATGAGAGGGGGATATCGAAAATAGGATGAATAGATAATCCAGATTTAAGCCAAACAATTGGGCTACTTGAAATCCACAAGACCAGAAGAATCAATCACAGTAATTCACTGAATAAATAGGAACCTGCTGAAAGCAGTATGTCTTTGTCGCTTATTATCGTTGAGGCCGTTGCCAAACACAGAAAATTGTTCAATCGTTTTGTCGCAGACCTGGAGGGTAAACTTTACGTAATCATAACTCCAATTTTATGCAATTCACATCTTGCTGTGATTTTATAAAATTTTACTATTCCTTCTCCTATTACTTTGCTTTCTAGATCCAAACTGATTAATTAGTTTCGATGTCCTTCATGAACTCAGTTTATTTTCATTATTTGTCTTATTAAGCTTAATATTATTCATCTTCAAACTTCATCTTATCATAATTTTTTAGCAAGATTTCATTATGTTTAAACAACTGTTATTATATTACAAATCATATATATATATATATATATATATATATATATATATATATATATATTACATCATAAAAATGAAATCGCTGGAAAGAGATGAGATAGTAATATTTCCATATTCATTTTAGTGAAGTTGCGCTCCCTGATCCAAATAATTTAATCGAAGAGCTCCCGTCGTTATTCTGGACAACAACAACGACACCAACTTCTGATAGAAGTGAGCTATGAGTTTTTTTAAAAGCGACTAACTATTCGAAAATGAGAGAATTTAGAGAAAAGGTAAGTTTCTACTACAGAACAATCATATTTTTGCCACGAATGTTCGTTTCAGTACGTTTCGCCAACTAGTCTGGTATATACTACCATCCAGACATAATGGGATGGAGAACAGATGAGCAAAATAAAGGGTAAAAGATACAATTAATAGTCACTGATGCACGTTATAAGATTCGCAAATATCAACATGTGATAAATGACCAAAAGAAAGACAACACTTAGCTGACCGCCCAAGAATAAAAAGAATTGGGGAAACTGAAAAATAGAGGTTATTGTCACACTTTCGGTTGATAAAGAACGTAATGCAGTGATTATGGACAAGAAAGACTATATTAAGGCAGAGGAGTAATTTGAAAATGAAAAGGTATACCAGTTAATGAATATATATCCAACCGGATATCGGGATCTCTAAAACTTTAAACAAGCTCGTCAATATAAGGCAAATATTACACCAAGACCGATAGCGAATGGAATCAAATGATCTGGTTCATCAGTGATTCTATAGTAAACCGGAACTACAATAACTAAGCGTCCCACTTCAAGGAGCTCTAACATACAATTTGTTAGATACTGAAACATTCAGAGTATTCACACGACCGTTATGTTAAACTTTTTACACGATTCTTGGATAGGATGTTTAAAGCAACAGCGATGAATTTATAGTATCCTTGGACGTTACAACTATATTCACCTCAAGTGAACCAAAGCTGACAACAGTGACAACATCATGTGAGTAATGCTGAGGTCCTGCATCGCGTGTTCTGCCGCACTGATGACAACTTAGTTGGTATCATTTACTTAAGTCACTGACTTGGTTATGTTTTACGAAACCATTCCCAGCGGCTTCCATGAAGTAGATTATTTGAGTAGAATGCCTTTATAAGGTTTATGTACTTCTGAGGTACATTTTTTAAATGACAAACACTGCCACAAAACTTATCGACCTGCGAAGTCGGAAGTTGTCTTTAAGGAATACCACTATTGTCGGACGTTAATAAGTATGTGTATATTTCTCGCTTCAAATTACTTACAGCCTTTTCAATTTCACTAAGAGGTGTGACGGACATGTGCTAATTTTTCACTCAAGTAGTTTGGAGGTAGTCAGCGAGCGAATAGTCAACTAAATGCAAGTTGAACTCACGAAAGTACTCCACTTATCGGTCCAATCTTTTAGATAGAGCTAATCATAGACTCATCTTCGGAATGTTTCACTAGCATCTGATTTTCTAATACCGGTTTCCTTAATGAGTCGGAACAGCTGTCTAGTATTGCCACCACCTCTCCCCCTCCGCTTTTGTTTTTGTTTCCCACCTCTGCTCACGGTTCTTGCGCAGACCTTCGTTAGTCCACGTATCAGTTGTCGTCGCTCATTATCGGAGCCCGCTGGACTAAGTTTTCGAGCTTTCATCAGTTCATTAGAAGTATCAGAAACTCATTAATCTTTCGTAACCTTTGAATTCAGGTTGAATGCAAATATGGCTGCTTCTTTATAATCTGCTGTCTATAAACAACTAAGTTATTAGCTAAATCTTTTCTAACCTTTTCAGTATCGAACTGGCATCTAAGGGATTTTCCTGTTATGACTTTTTTTATATTTAGCAAAACGAGTTGAAACCCATGCTTTCACTAGGCCGTAGTCAAAATCCAAACACTTTCTTCAGAATGGGCGGCAGTCCTCTATGAAGCCTCTCCACGATAGCTGATGCCAACGTGGTCCACCATTCTGTTGATTTTAGAGGTTAAACAACATCTCTCCTTATGCCTAGAGTTTGTGCTAGCTAAACGTAAGCGATAGTCTGAGCATAATTGCATCAAACAGTCTCCACTATCCGTTCCGTTGGCCTTGAACGTCGAGTGAGCCACCTAAGTATCTTTTAGCTTGATTTAGCCTGCCAACTTGGGCATAAAAATCCCTCGCTATGATTACCATATCTGAGGGCTTAGCTTCCTAAAGGAGGCTAGAGAACTTTATGTAGAACTCATCTTTTGATCCATCTGTGTTGCAGTTAGTGAGGAGAAGGGGGAACACATGCAGCAATGACATCGGTGTGCATCCCTGTTTTGTACTGTGCCATTTCGATGGACAGCACATAAAAGTCTAAAAGAACCCACTTGAGAAGTGCCTGTTCTGCCAGAAAAAGTAGCGCTAAATCAATACCAGGAAAGTCACGAGAACTTGCTGTCGGGTCGTTTAATAGATGAACAGTAAATCGCACTGTATCCCCGTATTGACTAAGTGAAGTCAAGTCAACGATCACGCTGAGGTCCTGTATGCGTGTTTCGGGGTCACAAAATGCATCAGCCGCAAGGAATTCTAGGGTTTTAGCTGGGAAGGTTTTGTTGACTGATTCGACACAATTTCTGTACATTAAAAGCTCTAACATGAAAATTAGATTGCGGTTTCAGGAAACTTGGAATAGCATTTCGAGTAGCCAATACTAGTGGTACACATAAAGAAGGTGGTGAAAGTTGGTGGGGGGCGGAGGGCTGAGAAGTGAAAGTACTAGAAACAAGGAGAATGGATTTAGTCATGAACAAGTGATCTCAAGTGTTGTAAGAATGGACAATTAGGTATATCGAAAACTAATACAATTACAATAACAACTCGCAAAATCAACTGCAGAAAAACCGTTCAGAAGAGTAAAAACAATGCAGTACACCTAGCACACAGAAATGAAAAATATATTATAGCTGTTTTCTGAACGAACGGTTATTCACGAAAACTTTAAAAAAATATTTTCCAAGATCGCTAACAAACACAAAATCAAGTATGGAAACCAACAAATGAACTATCTTACTATAAAAGAAGGATACATTTCAAACTACAATCAGATTGTAAAAGCCATTAAAATATGTCGTTTACAAGTCAGAGAAATCATTCAAATCAACTCTATGCAGGCCGATACACAAAATAGCAAAAGACAACAAACTCAGGATGACTTATAAAATAAACTGCTCTAACTGTGGTAAACATCATGTCGGACGGCGCATGACCGCTTCATCTACGTCTACAAATACACCAATTAACTATAAAACGTTGCGGTATATCTTCGCTCAAATCAATACATGTGGACAATTATGGACAAAAATTGACTAGGATAACGTGATTTTCAACAAGGAAAATACAACGATCACAGAATTTTCATAAGCTTGATATTTATGTTAGTCAGTAATAAGCAGACATGCTGAAGTAGATCCAGTTTATTATACAACTAGAAAAGCTACAAACCGCAGCTATGAATAAGGTTCAAGAAGAAATAATCAGAATGCATCCAATAGTATTTCCTTTAACATGCTTTCATCTTGTAAATTAACTCTTACAATTCCGATATGAAGTATGTCTATTCAGACTAAAATCATTATAGATCCTAGGTTGGTTGCGAATGGAATGATATGGGTTACGACACAGTATCGTTGTGGAAAGGGTTAAGTTAAATACTGAATAGTCTCTCAATACTTACTGAGAAGGTATCGTACTTGTAGAATAATGGTGTTATGTACCCATTGATTGTGAAACGATTCAGACTGAGACTTAACTGGTTGATATAACGGAACAGTATGAATAAGTACTAGTGGTACTCACCATACGCTGTGTAAATGGCGAGCAGTATTTTGCACAAAAAGTAGATATCCTAGTAATGGGGTACAGTAAGTTTGTCACATTACTACGTATAATTATTCTCGTAACTATTTCCTTTACTAAGATATCTAGATATGCAGTTAGTCTTCCACGTTCACAATCATAATGTTTTAGATGCATTTAGGTAGTAATCGATGTAGGAGTTAACTAGATTAACATAATCTAACTATCTAATTAATGCAGATAATGTACATATACCTTATTTTGGTCATTGTAGAACAATATACATGGATTTATAACTGTAAGAGCCTGATGAGGAAGTTATTGAAAGCAACTGTTCGTTTGAATTCCTTATTTATGATTATTCTTTTGTATTAAATGATGAAATATATACTAGTTCGTGAACCTAATTATTAATTGTAATAAACTTACATAAACTGGTGTCCCTAAGTATGATAATTACTTTGTAAAAAAAAAGTAATAAATATGAACTTAGTTCATGTTGGGGACGCTATATCTACGAAACAACCATTCCTTTAGAAAATGAAGCAGTAGGCTTTGTATCGATTTTGATTAATTTTCATCACAATTAATTTAATTCAGTGTAATAACTTTATTTGTAATCAATTCAGTGTAATTTCTGCATAATAATCGGTTATATCAATTTTGTAATGTTTATTCAATTGATGATTTTCTTAATAATTAATTTTAATTATATATATATATATATACATATATATATATATATATATATATATATATATATATATATTGTGCGCTGTTTTGTTCGCCTTCCGTTCTGCCAATCAATTATATTTTTCTATTCAAGTTGAACTTCTTTCTCTAATTAACTGAGTCGAACGCTGAAGATAGAAATAACTTATTGTGTGTTATTGGTCGTTGTTTGCATTTAGCTGCTAATCGGATTATTATTATCGCCCAAGCACGAAAAATATAAGTTCAGCTTTTTTGAAAAGATTTGGAAGCAGTAATCTAGGTTCGTCCACATAGTCGAAATATAGCCTATACATTAGGAAACTGGTAACTTATTGGGGCAGGTGTTGTTTACAAAAATGAGATGAAAGCGAATGCCCAAAACTTAGAACGGATTCATAAACAAGAACAATCATCTAAGAAAGTTAGAAAACCTTATTATTATATCGTTTTGAGAGAAACGATGGACTTTTTTAATGATTGGATGTAACAGGACATTCGGAAAACTAATATAGACAATAAGGCAAATGGTAGTACAATTTGTTCCACACATAATATGAATACTTAATTTAGAATGTAAGCGGCATACAATAATGACAAAAGCACGTTCAAATCACTTTCAGTTTAGAGTATGACAATTGGTCTATTTCAAGTAATCAGCGCCACTGATCAATCGAAGAGACGCGAGCAGTTTCTCATGTAACTGTTATGGAAACTCCAACGGTTTCCACTAATACATTCAATTCTTACTATTATTTTCAATTATTGTTCTGATCTGGGATCCTATCAGTGAAGTTGCCGTGTAATAAAAAACTAGACAGTGAAAAAAACTTAACACCATACATTTCTTGTTTAGAAATTGATAAAAGTAGCATGTATGTAGTCTGAGTGAGAAAAAGTGGTGAATGTGACGAACACAAGGGAAGCGATTCAATTACTTCTAAACATAAGGATACGGAAAGACATCGATACTTACGTATTACTAAGTTATATTGAAAATCTGACAACATATGGTAAATGGTAGCAGGTAAGGAAAGAGTACTGCCTTCAAAGAAATATTTATGGATGAAGTTGTAACCTATAAATGTAACAGAATAGGACTGTTAAATAGGTTTCAAATGCTTTGGTGATTCAAGTGAAACTTGTAAAATACCTATGGATGATCTCACTGCTAACATAATTTTGCATACCTTGTTACTGGATCTTCCTTAGCGTTTCGTTCTCGTGCTGGTTTTCCATTTGTAGATTGTTTAGGAACGCCACAATTAACAGAAAGTTTGGAATATGAGTAAGTGTTCATCGAATTGTCTGTGATATATCGACGACTCGTTTGTGATGAAGATGGATTCGACTCAAGGCATTGTACAGCACGGCGTTGACCAGAATCAATAGTAGACGCATTCGATATTATTCCGTTTATTACTGTGGGTGAGGCATGGTTAGTACTTCCAGTTCGGCTGTAAGCATAACATATGGAATGATTACGACTACTTCACAAGAAGCACATATTTCATGAAACTGACCTAGTTAAGAGTTTTAGTATATGATAAGGATATTTACTTACTACTCTAACAAAAGCGAGTCATTGAGCTCTCCAAACCGTGAAATAGGATATGAATAATATGAATAATAGTAAATTTACACATAATGCATTTTAAAAATACGGTTTTCGGACTAAGGTGGTTTTTTTTAAATGCATCATAACTGCATTACTTTACTGCGAACTCATCCCATTACAGTTTATAGGGAAGATTATGACGTTGGGCAGCAAGTCGCAACATAATGACTATTTTGATTGAATGCTGAGAAACCACAACCATCATTCGTTAATCATATTCTGCGTAATAAAGTACTCAAAAACTCTTGAAACGAAACTTCTAAATACTTGTCAACAATCAATTTGTTGATGCCATATCTTTATTTGGGTTTCAGCTTTTTCTGAATTCATAGCAAACATAGAATGATAAAAAGCAGCACATCATTTTCGAAAATGTCTATTCAATGGGGACAGTAATGGCACAAAAAACACTAAAACAAATTAAAGGAATAGGCACTAACTTCTAATAATATTTTGCGACTGAAGTAGAATAATTAGTTGGAGTAAAATCATTTACAAATTTTTAAGCCATAGTTTCAACGCTTGAGTGAGATTAAGGAAAGACAAACGAGGATATGACGTCTTTTGTAGAACTGTGAAAACCTTGATATCTGACCGCTGCTGCTACTCTTAAGTGGTGGTTGGGCATGTCTATCGTGATGAAGCAATTGAACTATACTGGCTGAAATAATTGTGTAAGGGTAGTGTCCTGTCCTCCTGAGACAACAGGCGTCCGATCGATGTCGTACTATCGCAGAGGAAGAGTACGGCCAGGAAAGTGCATACTTCATCTTATTCCATGGAAATAAGGTCCTAACATGTAGAAAGCTAAAACAACAAAAACCACTCAAAAAGGTCATTCATGTGACAGGTTTTAAGCAACTGCTCCTTCATTACTGAGGTCACGCTTTCAGGTTATCAAGACCAATAGTAACCCCTCTTGTTTTTAGGAACCCTAAGAAAAACCCTTCCACACTCTGGATAACTAGGAAATGATTATCGCCCTCACCTCAAAAGGAACTCTAGATCACTGGAAACCTTAATATAAGCACTTCTATTCAAAAATTATGCGTTGCTATATGCTAGAGGTTAATGTACGACACATTGGTTAAACATAGTTGATAAAAATTCAAACTTTTAAGCCTAAGGCAATAGGTGCACTAATCGTCGACGAATCTTCGTATTCAAGTTAAAATTATACAGCCTTCAGGTTTTTTTCCTCAATATGATAGAATTTCAAAGTATAATAAGAAAAAAAACATACCCATCAAAATCCGAGCAGTGTTTATCAACGATTCCAAGATATCTGAAAACACATCGACTTAGACGACTGAGATATGAGTGTCCAAAGCGGAAAAGTAGAAACATCGACCGACTAGAAAAATCTGACGGAAACTAGTAATTATAAAACAAGATTTTTTAGAAGAATACGGTGATTATGACACTGAAAATAAAATGATGATTAAAAATCCAAACGATCAAATGCATTGGTGTAAAGTGGCTGAGCAATGACAACTCAATTTAATCGAATGTTAAAAGAGTGTAAAAGTGACCAGTGAAAGTTTTGTTAATGAATACGTAAAATATTAAACACAAAATGCTATAAAATTAGATATTTTTTGAATAAATAATTATAGGACTGGTCAATCAACCAGTTAATCGCAAGTAACGTAAAACCTGGAGTGTACATGTATAGGTTTCAAGTTGCTCAACCATATCACCGTGAGATAAATACGAAAACCAAAGTAATGGAAGTGGTATGAACGAATATGATAGGATTAATCATACCTAGTACGACTACACAAAAATTAATGGGATAGAAAGCATGAAACATTTGTGAAAAAGAATGAATGCATCTGTGTCAATGCGACTGAATCTGAGCCATGTCGTTTAACATTTACTGTGAAATATAAATTTCATTTTACTAAATTAATGTAACGAAAGTTTAATAATAAGCTTGAGTAGTGATAGCAGTCTTACGCTTGATCTTAGAGTAGTCAGATTTTTGGGGATTTAAATCTAGAATAACCTCGATCTTCAAAAAATGATCGAGGGACAGGTTACATGGTCCTTTTGGTATCATAAAAGTCGGGGCACCTTATAAACTCTCGCTTCTTCGGGTAGACTGGCAGTTGACGGTTAGGGAACATAAGACAGTGTGATAGTTGTTGGAGTAACAGACCAGGTGAACTGTCCATTGAAGTGATCCGTCCACAAAACAAAAGGTGAAGTTGGAAGGTATTAATTGATGTACCATCAACTTCACAAAATATCTAACTGACATGAAACTTCTTATCATTGGCTAGGATGAGTTGAAACGGTTTCTATCAGTTACCGTATGAGCTACTTCCAATTCGTTAGGAAACTAAGAGTACCAGGATTCTGTTCATACACAGACTGTGACATATTTCAATTTATAGATTCATGTATGCTAAGAAAGATCAATCTGTCTCAGAAAAGTTTAGGGAAACTATAGAGACCTGGCACTCAGAAGTGAGAAGTTGCTTGAATTCAAATTTTGACTCGCTCCCTTTTCATCGGAGCCTTGATAACGCAATTAATGCTTATTTATAGCTTTTGATTTATAGCAGACAGTACCGATCGTGGATTTTACCGTGAAGTGGTGGTTGCGCTTGACTATCGTGATGACCTAACCGAGCTATATTGGCTGAAACGCATGTTCTTCTAGGTCCTACCATGCCAAGTAAGTCTGATGGAGAGCGATAAGACTAAAGGCAGTAACCTAAGATCTGAGGGCGAAGTCGTACTACTGACTGCAGCGGAGTGTGACAGCAGTAAGGTGTTTCCCACGGGTAACCAACATCTGCAGCGATGCTGCCTTAACAGAAGGAAGGGGTTAGAAAAGGTCAACCCTGAAATGTCACACCTCACATTACTCCACGGATTTCCGTTTCTGGCAGTAAGGCCTTCTAAAGAGCGGAGTTAACACTTCACAAATTTCCCATAACAAGGTCGTGCGTGATCGGCCTCAAGCAGTTGTCCCTCGAGCTCTGCGATCGCGCTCCCAGGTCACTATGACCAACACTAACCCAGTTTCCTTTTCAGGTACCTCAAGAAGTAATATCCTTTGATGGTGTGGGCGGCCAGGAAGCGACAACCGCCCTCATACCTCTAACAACACAAGAGATCGGCGTCATCATTAAAGAGGACTATATCGTCTGAGTATTTCGAGTCGAGAGGACCTCCTGGAAAGAGATTAATTCCTGAGAAGTTAAAAGAAGTGAGTGAGAGTACATCTATGACGAAATTAAATAAGAAAGGGGATAAGGAGCATCCCTGACGAACCCCACTTAGGATAATATTCCTCGTGACAATTCAACATATGCTCAGACACGACTGGTGGTGACTGGATGAGAGCCTTTATAAGGTGTATGTACTTTGAGGTGCGCCTTTTAATGACAAACACTGGCCACAAGACTTCACGGCCTACGGAGTCGAAAGCTGCTTCAAGTCAAGAAATACAACTAAAGTCGAAAGTTGGTACATATGTCAATGTTCGAGAATCTGGTGCAAGGTGAATATTTGATCAATGCAACCACGTCCAGGTCTGAAACCAGCCAGGTTTTTCCGAGTTTTCTGTTCTCTAGTGTTGGATAAACGCCGAATAATTATAGAGGATAATATTTTAGATACGATATTGGTCAAACTGATTCCTCTGTGGTTATCACAAGAGGATTTCTGTCCTGTTTTGTAGATTGGGACGGTCAGTTGTCTACAATTGCCTGCCGCTACCAATGCTTCCATCGGTTTTGCCTTTGTCGCTCACCACTGTTCACAATTCTTACGCAGACTCTTTGTCAGTTTACGTTTCAATTGTCGTAGCTCTTTGTCATTCGCCGAGCCTGCTAGGATGAATTTCGAGCCTCCATCAGTTCAATAGAAGTTCCAGAGATTCATCGGTCTTTCATAACCTTTAAATGGGGTTAGATACAGGTAACCCCGTTGCGTTTACGCCTGCTTTAAAATCGTTCTAAGCTGTTTAGAGATGAAACTGTTGGTTGGGGGAAAACTGAATGCCTGGCCAAACCATTCATAAAAGTAATCTCGACATTTTCAGTCACGAAATGATAACTGAGGGGTTTGCCTTGTGACCTTTCTGTAAATAGCAAGACGCATCGAAATACGTGTTCTCACTAGGGCGTGGTCAAAATCTAAGCACATGCTCCAGAATGGAAAGCAGTCCGCTATACAGCTTCTCTAACGATAGCTGATGCTGATGTGGTTAATTTGCGTCCATAGAGTTGATGTTGGAGGTTGCCAGGTTCAACAATGTTTCACTTTATGCTTAAAGTTCGCGCTAGCTAAAAATAAACGGTGATCTGAAAATAATTGCATCAGACAATCTCCGTTGTCTGTAGGCTGGGATGGGATGCCAAGTGACGCACCTAAGTGTTTTTCAGTCTGAATTAGCCTACCAACCTGGTCATTAGAATCCCCTGTTATAATTACTATGTCTGAGTTCTTAGCTTTCAGGAGGCTAGAGGTAGTGATACTCACCCGAGTCAGCTTGGAATGATATCCAAAAAGCTGTTGAAATAGTAGTGATATCTACTAGTAAACTTAACCGAAAGGTTAAGAAAAATCAGTGGATTTCAGCTGCATCTACTGAACTGATAGATGCTAGGCAGCTTATGCCGTTTGGCTCTGAACACGAGATGGTTAAAAGCTTACATAATAATCGTGAGCAGTGGTGAGTAGCGAAGGCTGATGAGATGGAAAATGAAGCGACAATAGGTAACAGTAGGTAACTGTTCAGACTTACCAAGGAAACGGGTATCAGAAATCCGGCTGTAAGTGAAAGTATTTCGGAAAATGATGAAGCTATTGTTCATTGCCAATCCAAAAGATTAGACAGATGGTCAAAACACTTAAGGGAACAGTTCAACTGGCCTCACCTAACCTCAGCTGCCCACCATCCCCAAGCAATCTGAATGGCAAATTGATATCAGTCCCATAAGTCTTAATGAGGTTGAAAAGGCTATAGGCAATCTAAAGTTAGGAAGAACAGCCTGATCTGATGGATTAACCCCTGAAATATTTAAAGATGGAGATCGAGTTTTAGCAGCGAAATTAACCGAGATCTTGGCTAGAATCTGGGAACTGAACATAATCCCATCTGACTAGTCTCGAACACTAAAAGTCCCAATCTATAAGAAAGAACAGAAGTCCTCTTGTGACAATTACCGACGAATCAGCTTAACGAAAATAGTGTCTAAAATATTGGCTTTAATAAAACTACAACGTCTAACTAAAGCTCGTGAAGAACAAACTCAAGAAAATCAAGGTGGTTTCAAACCTAGACGTGATTGTATAAACCAAATATTCACACTTCGGCAGGTTCTAGAACACAGGCACACTTTTGGACGTCCAATAAAAGCTGTATTCCTTGACCTTAAGGCGGTGTTTGATTCTATCGATCGTCAGGTTATGTAAGGCGTACCAGAGAAACATTAATCTTATACGGGCCTCTACTCTAACACTACATGTCGAGTCAGAGCTTATAGCAGATTGTCATCAGAATTGAGTACTTCAAGTGGTGTTCGTCAAGGTTGTCCGCTTTCCCCATTTTTATTTAATTTTATCACCAACATACTTTTAGAGTTAACATTGTCATCGTCTGATTTCTCCGGGGTTGACCTCTTTCCAGGAGATAAACTTGTTGGCTCGAGATATGCAGATGATATAGTTCTATTGGGTGAAGATGTTGATAAAATGCAGAATCTTTTGATTACCTTAAATATGAATGTAAGCATGTTTAGTATGCGATTCTTCCCATCCAAATGCGAAATGTTGCTTCAGGATTGGTTTGATTCGGCACCGAAGTTAGTGATATTGAGCGAAGCAGTTGGATGTGTTAACCGATTTACTTATCCTGCGAGCCTCATCAGTCTTGACGGTCTGGTGTCTGCTGAAATCTCGACTCATATACATAAGGCGCGACTGGCTTTTGCCAGTTCGCGTCACTTGTGACGTAGGCGAGACATCCCTCTTCCGACCAAAGGACGCATTTACTGCGCAGCAGTTCGATCCGTTCTGCTTTATGGATATGAAACATGATCATTAAAGACAGGGGATATCCCTAGGCTCTTAGTATTCGATCATAGATGTTTTCGAAGCATTGCTCGTGTTTGCTGGGACAACCGAGTAAGCAATGGGTGGGATAGGAATAGAGTACTGGGTAAATACGGTAAGTCTATTGATGAAGTGCTGATTCTTTATCAGCTGAGGTGGATAAGACATGTGTTACGTATGCCCGACCATCACCTACCTCAACGAGCAATGCTGTTTGGTGTAGGAGTAAGCTGAAAGAAAGCTAGGGGCGGCCAAACCAAAACATGGCACCAGTCCATGAATTCATTGACAATTGGGTTGAGCCATGTTAATAGGTGCAGATTGTCTGGTTTGAGTCCGCGTGATGACTGTAACCAATGGTTAAAGACTTTACGTTATATGGCCTTCCTCCGAATTCTAAGTTTCTGATCATATCATAATTTTTAGTTACTGAGTTATATTTTCTCAAATCTTTTATTCGATCCCTAGTCGTCTCCAATAACAGTAACTGTCACTACTTCCACTACTCTGGGATTTGGTCCGACAATTTAATCTCTATCTGCTGACTAGGGTATGGCAAAATGAACTGATGTACGCATATACCAAGTTCTACGTTGTGACTGACTGACTAGCAGAGTCTTGAACCTGAGTAGACATGTTGACAGGTGCGTACAGTTCCACTAAGTATACACACAAAATCTAAATCATAAAGCTACGGGTCAAGTGTAGGAGGGGCACATGAAAAATAAAGGTCTATTTAAATGATTAGTGGCTATTAACAGTGAAGTAACTAAAAGTTTTGGTCACTTCATGATGTAGATATGTTAACCGAGTAAGAAATTAATATGACCCTTGCTAATCCCCAGACCATTTTGGTCAAAGGTTCTTAAACTACTAAAATATGTAACTGCATACGATGCTGGTATACTTATTAAATATATATAAAAACACTAATGATGATGTATAATACTGAAGTTTCAAGAATAAGGGGGAAAACTCACTCCATCAGATATTTTGATTCCGTGTAGTCTCAGAGGATCTTTCTGAAAACAATCAAGGCTGTGTTGGACATCTGAACCAAGTATGTCAAAATGTAACAGGAACTTACAAGCACTTTCAATAGCTGATGGTGGTAGGGACTCATAAAGAATACGAAAATGTAAAAAATTCTGTCGTCTGACATCAGTCCTCTTAAACTGAATATCTGAATCAAGGATTGGAGAATGAACTTACACTTTCATATCTGAAATCCAAATATCGTTTAACAGAAAACCCTACACATACTACAGAATAGCCAATGCTAGTAGCGTTTGAAGACATAAATGGGACCATACCTATGTGCTGCAAATGGACGAAACAGATAAAAGCTTTGGACAGATTCTGTCTTTTTTGAATAGAAACTAAATTCAAAGTATATGAAAACAAAACACAGCGACAAAGTGAAGAAACACAACCCTTGATCTGGAATTTAACATTCGATAAATAATTGCACTCACCAGTATTCCACAAAAGGTATACCCACACATACACACTTCCAAATGTGTAGACCCATGACATAGGAACTATGAAGAAGCACACAAGATCTACTGTCAGCACAATAATGATAAGTACAATCGTGCATTGCTGGAATGGATTAAGTACATTGGATTTACCAGTCCTTGTAATTTTACTACGTCATGCATCGAACAAACGGACAGCCACACAGGCCAAAAGTATTCAAACCTCATGTCTGTTGATTGATTTACTAACAATAATACCCCCCATATTAGGATTATCAGGATGTATTGTGCATAACTAGAGATAAAATATTACAAAAACCTACGAAGAGAACAATTCACAGACTTTGTTCTTTTTGCAGGAACGTCTTAGTCTGCTAAAGTCCACATTTTTACGACGAGTGGGCATAGCCACCTACAACGAGCATTAAGTAAAATATATATACAGACCACCCGAACTGCCCGCCGAATAAACTTTCTATGTGTCTAATATCCAATTACCGGAACGATAAACTGTTTAAAACTAATTGACTTCTCCATGTCTTAAGTGTTTATGTTTGCGTTTCTGGTCTTCGGCGTGTTTCTATAGTTGGCTGGCTACACGGTCGCTGTCGGTCTGGCAGTTTCAGCTAGGCTATTATTTCTTTTTTCCCCTTAATTCTACTTCTTTATTTTCTGTTTTCTTTTTATTTCCCTTTCGTTTCCTATTTCTCCTTATTTGTTTTCAAACCCTTGTAATGCACTAGTCTCCTTCCCTTCATTTTGTCCTTGACAGTCAGGTTCATAATTAAGGCTTAAAAGAATACCGTAGAATAAATAAAAAATTGAGAGTGCTAGGTTCAAGGTTTGAAACTAATACCAAGTTCCTTAGTCCCTGTTCTAGAAGACTCTTGGTACACCACAGTAGTACATATAGTCACCTAGCTTCTTTTCGAAACGAGCTAAGGTAGAGGCAGTGGTTACTTCCTCTAGCAGCACCTTCTAAGTGAAACAAACTCAGTTACAAAAAATTTGCTCTCACCTGTGTTCGTGTTTTTTGATAATCAATCAATCATGGGTTACTTTGAAGTGTATGAGCGTATGGGGCGGCCAGTATGCTTTTGTTTGGATATCCAGTCGTGCTTAATATGTTGTATATGATGATTAGGTCATCCCTCAATCGTCTGTAGCTCAGGGTGAACAATCACAGCTATCGTAGCCAGTCAGAGTAATGTTTGTTCCAAAGTCCGGTTATGCTCTTTGTTGCTCACCTCTGGACTCTCACCTGTAAGTTGGCATCCATTTAAAGGGTATTGGGACGATGTTGTGGTTTTTCGAAAGCGTTCTTATGAACGTCTTAAATATTGTCAGGAACAGGTCCTAAATCTGTTGGCGAAAGTTAATCTTAAGTCTAGCTCCTTGGAGGTACTAGTTATTCGTTGAGTACCATCTGGAGTGTAGTAGTACATTACACGTCATTTTTGTACATTAAGAGTTAGACCATTGTCGTCTCTGAGCTTCTCCGTCTGAGCCATTTCCTGTTGCAAAAGTTTTCTGTCCCCGTCCTCTCTCATAGCTCTCCACAGTTTTACGTCGTTCGCGTACATAAGAATGGACATGCAGATATTTAGTGGGAGGTCATTACTGAAAATTAAGAACAGCAGTGGCCCGAGGATCGGGCCTTGTGACACTCCAGATGTTGCCAGCCTCCAGTCAGAGTACACCCTATTCACCTTAGTACAGAACTTCCGCCCTAGCAGGTAGTTCTGTAGCTAGGAGAGTAACGGTTCTGTGGAGCCCATTGTTACTACCTTATAGATAGTAGTTTTTTATTCTTAATTATCATTTTGTCCATTAGAGCATACCAGTTTCCATACATGATCAGAATAAAATGGGTTTTCATGCATACAAAGATTTCGATAAAGTGTTCTAATCAGTATATTTATAACATATAAATGTGTGAATTCAAAGTCAAACCAACAGTATTAACGTTTACAGTACTAGGACACTAAATGTATGTGCCGCATTATAGTGCTAATATGACTAAAAACTGCTCACTTCTCGATCAGGGCGTTACATTACGAAAAACGGCTGAGAGTGAGCAGAATGGATCATTGAGCATGTTCAAGTGTGAAATAACAACAAAGGTACTTGAAATTCAGGAGTTAAAGAGAAGTCAATAGTATTGTGCCAGTAGGCTTCATGCTTGACTTATACATTACCATCTACAACTAGAGAAAAGACGAAAATAGAACACAAAACAACAGCACTGGTATTCAAAGCGAATGGGCAATAATTAGTGTCTATACAGACATTGAAAGACACGACTGACCATTTGTGCTTATAAATGGATTAAAAGAGAAAAACACTGGCATATGACTAAAACAGGTAAATGGGGCTAAACGTTCAGAGTCCCTATTATTTCGCTAGTGGAGTAAGAAACAATAGTTGGTGTGAATATTTTAAATGTTGCATCAGAAGGAAAGAAATCATCAACATGTACAAATAAAGAAAGTGAATCCGCTTCTCGAATGTCTTGGGGCAAATTGTTGCAGATTCTCGAAAATTTATTTGCAAAATAATTCACATAAAGAGTGAACTTGAAATGTGACATTTTTATTTAGGAAGCTGGATTGCGTAGGTTATAGGATGAGCAGATTATGAGGTAAAGTGTCAAACGCCTTTGCGAAGTCCAGGAATATAATGAAAATTTGAGTGTCGGTGTTCAAACAGCTCCTCCAGTCGTCCCAGGCCTCAGAGACGTTTGTGCTGCAGGACCTGTTTTTCCAGAAGTCGTGTTGTACTTCGTTAAGCAGGTCGCGATTGTCAGGTAACTCTCGCGCTTGAACATCCACAATATTTTAGATAAGCTTTGATAGTATTAGGAGCATCGCCACTGGTCTGTACCAAGTGAGGTCTTTTATGTTCCCTCCCTTGTAGGATAGGAATACAGTCGCACACTTCCATTCTTCTGGCAACGTTTTGGATTGCAACGAGTGTTGAAAGAAATTACTGGTTTGGTGGCTCAGTGCTTCGGTGCACCGTTTCCATACTACCGGCCTAACGTTGTTACAGTCCGGTGATTTATTAAGTCTCGACTCCAGGAATTTTCTCAAAACTAACCAGGGTTCAATCTTTATATGCTCAATTTTTTTCTTCGGAGATGTACTTGGCGGTCGGTGATCTCCGCTGATAGGCGGTTTAATTTTCTGCCGTAGTGTAAAATCTTGGCTGCTTCACAGTTAGTGAGAGGATGTCCATTGGAGCCTGCGATAGTTGAGAGGTTTGGATTGACAGACGACCTCAGGGCCATAAACTTGTACAGCTATTATTTGTTATCCTGAAGCTTTTCAGCCATATGGGTTGAAGATTTTGTTTGTTGTGTCTGACAGGCACGCTGTATCTGTTCCTTAGACATACGTATAAATCGTGGTCAGAAACCTTCCGTGTGAGTATTTTGTTGTGGGGGAAGTAGTCACGATAGTCAGTTTCTCCCGGTAGAAGTATTTGATAATAAGGGTTGTCTTTCCAAGGTCACTGGAACGGATGGAGAGCCACACTTGCAACTAACCTCTACCTTGTTCACCTGGGTTTTCTTTCACAGAACCGGATATATCCATGTAAGTCATGCTAAACCTAGTACCAACCCTGTAGATCTTTGGATAGATCCTCACAGTTTCTAATCAGTTTTTTCATCAGTAAGTGTGAACTTTTTATCTGTAGGTGGACAGGGTGAGGTAGCCTGAGGAAGCTCGCTGACGTGACTTCCTGTTACGTTTCGTACTTGATGCTTGACTAGTCGCGGACTACCTTTGCACCCCGAACGCTTGAACCCTCCTGGTCGCAAATTAAAAGACAGAAGACGGGTAGACAGGAACTTTATTCCAGTGAGATGAAGAGTAAGTCAGGTACAAAATATTCGTGTATTTATAGTTTTCTGTACAACAAAAGTCAGTGTTATAATCCATCCAATCCGAATTAAGAAGTCTCAACAGTTACCCAATCAGAACGTGCCACGCCAAGATTCTGGAATGTTCTATCGATCAGTGATTGGATTTAATGTCTTCGGCTCCTTCAAAGGATCTGGAGGCTTCGTTGAGTTTTCTCGGAGCCATCCCATCACCTTCCCTCTTTAAGATTCTGTATGTATGATTTTCTGCTTGGATCTACCTGCAACCTGGTTACCGTGTTTCTTTTACGAATCATTACTCGTGGTTGGATTGTTTTGGCTTTACATCTTCTGCATTCTTTCTTACTAGGACTTTTTTGCAATTTTTTCACTAGCATTTGAAATGGAAGTTGGCCGTGTGTTTTCACTGTTCCTCCATTCTTTCGTATTTGACTAATAAGTCTTATGCAGGTGCCGAAACGTCCCCGAACTAGGTATAATACTTTTCCAATCCGCCGTTCGATGATACACGGATCCCAGTTTTTAGTACCTTGGTACGACTTGATAAGTACGTTTTCGCCCACTTGGAAACTACGAATAGTCGTCCGTTACCTTTCATCTTTTGGTTCGTCTATTCTTTTAGATGGAAGTATACTGTTAAAGATGGTCCGAACTTTCCTTTCGAACATGGATTCAGCAGGTGACTTCCCCTCCGGTACGGCAGGGTTTGGTGTAGCTCGATATGACATTAGAAATTTGTCGATAACTTGCGGCGGCATACTGTCTCCTCCCCCTTTAATCAGAGCTCTTTTTAATGTATCAACGAATCGTTCTGCTTGACCATTGGACTGCGGGTGATACACTGGAGATCGCATGTGCGTGATTCCGTTTTCGCTGCAGAAACGTCGAAATGTGGACGACGCAAACTGGGTACCGTTATCAGTCACCAGGACCTCTGGGACGCCGAAGCAGGAAAAAAGTCTTGACAATTTCCGAATTGTGACCTCTGACGTCAGACTTGGCATATGGTATACTTCCGGCCACTTTGTGAACGCATCCACGACGACTAAGTAATTTCTATTTTGTATAGGAACAGCGAAATCAGCATGTATTCTTCTCCAGGGGGCGTCTGGTTTTGGCCAAGGTTGCGGTTCAGCCTTAGCCAGACTTTTTGAAGCCTGTAGACAGGACCAACAGCTTAGGCACTTCGCTTCTATATCCTTATCCATTGACGGCCAGTAGGCATAACTCCGAGCTACTGACTTCATCTTGCTAATACCCGGGTGCCCGCTGTGAAATTGGTTAAGGACTTGGTGACGAAATGTTTTGGGAATAACAATACGGTGGCCAAACATGATGCATGAATCGACAATTGTCAAGGCGTCTCTCCGACGGAAGTACTGTAGAAGTTTGCCATGAAGTCTAGAAGTTGGCCATTTATCTAGTATATAACGGCGAATAATTTTCATTGTATTGTCTCTTTCACTGACTTCCTTGATGGCTTGAAAGTAACCGGCAGTCCGGAAATTGCATCTGTTAACACTGTCTGGACCTCGGCTTCTACGCTGGACACGAGTATATCCTCTTCTTGTTTTGTACGGGAGCCGATTAATCTTTGGAGGGCGTCTGCCTGACCAAAATCTTTTGTTGGCTGATACTTTATCTTAAAATCGTAACCAAGAAGCGTAGTGGCCCATCGTTGCAGACGGTTTGCTGTATACACGGGAATGCCTTTTTTGGATCTGAAAACCGTTAGTAGTGGTTTGTGGTCTGTCAATAACGTAAACGGTCGGCCAAATAGCATCCTGTGAAACTTCTCCACCGCGAAGATAATGGAAAGAGCTCCTTTCTCTATTTGACTATAGTTTCGTTCCGTTGTCGTTAATGATCTTGCAGCATGGGCAATCGCCTTCTCAGATCCATCTGGGTAAACATGTGAAATCACCGCACCGATTCCGTAGTTCGAAGCATCTGCTGCAACCATAATGGGTAGAGCTGGGTCATAGTGTGTCAGAAGTAGGTTCGACGATAGAAGTTGTTTTATTTCTGTAAACGCACTCTGGCATTCATCTGACCAGATCCACTGGACATTTTTCGATAGTAGACGATTCAGTGGGGCTCGCAGACGGTGCAGGTCTGGAAGAAATATACCATAATGACTGACCGTTCCCAAGAAGGATCGTAGGGTCGGAACATCTGTCGGTGGTGGCATCGTCTTAATAGCTTCGATGTTTTTTGGATCGGGTCTTCTTCCATTTTTATCCACTATAAATTCCAAGTATCGCACTTGCTGCAGATGGAAGTCACATTTTTCAGCATGTAAACGGAAACCGAAATCCCCAATTCGTATGAGCACTGAATCCAGCTTCTTTTCTAAATCGGTTTGATCTACACCCATTATGAGTATATCATCCAAATAAGCAGCAGTACCAGGAATGTCTTGTAATATCGTGTCCATGATTTGTTGGAAGATTGATTGGGCTGTCTTCACGCCAAACGGCAGTCTGTTATAGCGAAACAATCCTTTGTGGGTGTTTATAGTCAAGTACTGTTTGCATTCTTCAGCTACTGGAATTTGCAGGTAGGCGTCTGATAAGTCCAACTTTGCAAAGTATCTCCCTCCATTCAGCTTCGCCAATAAGTCTTCTGGTAGCGGCAACCGGTACTGATGGGCTTCTAGTGCTTCATTTAGACCTGTAGAATAATCTACACATAATCGGATGCTTCCATTGGGCTTCTTAACGATTACTATTGGGGCTGCCAGTTCGGAGAAATTTACCGGTTCCATGACACCACTTTTTTGAAGGCGATCTAGCTCTTGCTCGACAATAGATAAAGCAGCATACGGCACTGGACGTTTAGATCGGAAAACTGGAGTGGCACCGTGCTTGAGGACTAGTCGTGCTTTCGCTTTATTACACTCCCTCAAATCTTCTGCAAACACCCTTTGATGTCTTCCTAACACAGTGTTCCTCATTTTTGTCTCCGACACCTCAGAAGTCCTGATGCGGCTGCAGATGTGGTTAATCGAAAAGTTCGCCAGATGCAGAGTTTCTATTAGGTCGAGACCCAACAAATCTAACCCCGGATTCTCTGTGAGGTATACTGTTGCATTTGCCTTCGCGTTCCCCTTAGCAACTTCCCAGCCTATCTCACCGATAATATTTAATTTACCTGCGGATGCACTGTGAGCTAGCTGAATTGTTGAACACACTGGGGGTTCGCCAATATGCTCCCAGGTTGCTCGGCTGATAAGCGTTATGTCAGAAGCGGTGTCGAGTTGTAGACGAGTACGACGGCCGTTGACCTTTATGGTAACATATTTTCTTCGGCTGGAATGTTATGTTCTAGTATGAGCCACTATTATTTTGTTGGTTGATACACGAGATTTATATTTTCTGAAATAAGGTTTCGGTGCATGACGACGATGTAACTTTCCTTTACAGTGAGTCTCTTTGTGTCCTTTACGATGGCATTTGCTGCAACGGTGATCTTTGTATGGACAAAACTTCTTAAAGTGCCATTCTCCGCATAACCAGCATGGAGACGGAGGTTGTGAACCATATTGCTTTTGCGTGCTAGAATCTTTTCTCTCCATTATTGCATGGACGTACGTAGGACGACTGCCGTTCTCAACCATAGAAGTATCATGTTTCAAGTTCACTAACCTCTGGCATTCACTGGTGACTTCTTGTAGCGTGATGGTTGGACACTGTTCAATCTTACTCAAAATTCTGGTTCTAATGTCGGCATCTTCCGGTGATTGCAAACTGCATGCAAAAACCAGACACTTAAACTGGTCCTCTGTCATTGATGAGAGTCTACACCGCTCACACTCACGGTTCACTATGCCTGCATGTTTCACCCAGTCGTCATCACCTGCTTTTGATAACTTTAGGCATTGATAGCGGATATAAAATAAGGATGATTGTTCGCCAAAAATTTGCGACAGGATCTCAACTGTTGCTTCAAAGGAAATATCTCTTGAGTTCTTTGGAAGGATGAAGTTAGTTTTGCGTTCATGTTCAACGGTGCCAAGCTTTCACAGGAGCATTCTGACCTTCGCGGCATCATCAACTTTTTTCAAGTCGACCTTGAACAAGTCTTCGTACTTCATAAACCGTGAATCAAACGTAATACCAGCTAAGCCATCAAAATGGAACTCATTGATAGAGTTAATGATGAAGTCTGCGTGAGATCTACATGAGTAAGGTTCATTTGCTTGGTCAAGGTTTCTAACACACGTATCTGGAACTGTTCGTAGCGTTTCTCTTGGCGTTCCAGCAAAGCTTCAACTTGTTCAAAGGTAAATGACATTTTGATAGTTTACCCTGTCGCCAGTGTTACGTCTCGTACTTGATGCTTGACTAGTCGCGGACTACCTTTGCACCCCGAACGCTTGAACCCTCCTGGTCGCAAATTAAAAGACAGAAGACGGGTAGACAGGAACTTTATTCCAGTGAGATGAAGAGTAAGTCAGGTACAAAATATTCGTGTATTTATAGTTTTCTGTACAACAAAAGTCAGTGTTATAATCCATCCAATCCGAATTAAGAAGTCTCAACAGTTACCCAATCAGAACGTGCCACGCCAAGATTCTGGAATGTTCTATCGATCAGTGATTGGATTTAATGTCTTCGGCTCCTTCAAAGGATCTGGAGGCTTCGTTGAGTTTTCTGGGAGCCATCCCAGCACTTCCCTCAGGTTCAGTCTGCTGCGTGGTTGTCTTGACCTTTCACGTGACGTATGTCACTAGTGAACTGTGATATGTAGTCGAGGTGTCGGACTTCTCGAGGTGAGCATTTAGCGGGTTTCACTTTTGATGCATTTGTTAACGGTTTATGATTCGTATAAACTGTGAATTCACTGCCTTCGAGCATGTGTCGGAAATGCTTGGTGGTTAGGTAGATTGCGAGGAGTTCTCGACCGAAGGTAGAATATCTCGTCTCTGCTAGAGCGAGTTTCTTTAAGAAGAATGTGATCGGTTTCCAGGCGTTTTTAACTAATTGGCTAAGAGTGCCACCCACGGCTTTGTCCGAAGCATCTACCATCAAAGCAAATGCGTAATAAGAATTTGGATAAGTTAATGTAACTGTTTGAGCAAGTTTATCCTTTAACTGGTTAATAGCTTCGACAACATCAGAGGTAAGCTTGCATTCCTTCGGTTTTCCTTGAGTTTTCTGGAGGCCATCCCAGCACTTCCCTCAGGTTCAGTTTACTTGAAAGGCTACTTCTGTTGGTTCAAGTCGTGCTAATAGTGCTCGCCTGGAAAACCCTTAGGCAGTTCAGAGATATTGCACACAGCCGTGGAAGTATTTTATTCCATACCTGGGGGCTGCTTTCTTATTTACCACCGCTCCACCCAGGTTTTGTTCGGTTTGGCCCTAATTTTAGTGTTTTTTTCAATGATGGATGAGTTCTGAGAAATAAGTGGTGTCAACTCCGTTTCTTCGGGCATACTAAAACGATACTCGTAGGAAAGGAGGGTCAGTCGGCTTAGCATGACCTCCTTTGTTGAGCTTGCGGAGTCTCACAGGAGCAGGTTCCAGACCAGGAAGTTGACAGTACCTGTCCCATTGCTGCCTAACGAAGTTATCACGACTTTCTATCAAACTACTGGTAGGTGCCATGACATTGAGGTGCGTCTGTAGACTTAGTTTTCTCTGAGCCCAGTTAATGTTTTGATGGGTATTCCTACTTCTGCTTAGCTTCGATCAGAAACCAGTGGTTGGTCGTTGACTGAAATCCCCATCCAAGGGCCCTTAAGGAAAGTGTGCTAACTGCTTTAAAAAGTTTATATTTTGCTAAAGTTTATTAGTGTTACATATGTAATAATCTTTTTTATTAACACGTTATCAATACACACTGTCAATTTTTTTTGAATGTATCATTGTTATTGTGCACACTCTCTCTGCAATTGGCTCCTCGTTTCTTCTGCTGTCCGAAGCCTAAATATAATGTCTCTGGACTCTTCCTTATTCTAACTTGATTGCTTGGATTAATTATTGATCCCTTTTATAACATCTGGACTGCATAATTCAACAACTTTGATGTCGCTCTTGGTCGGACTCAATATAACTGGACACTTGGATTTGTCCATACATGTGGTGGTCATCTGGAGAACCCATTATATACCTCAAAGATTGCTGTCAATTCAAGTAAACTAACTTTTAATGTAAGTTTCATTGTCTATATGTATTTGTATTAATTGTCAACATAGTATTTATTCCCATTTGTGCCAGTTTGTAAGGCGTTATTGACTGGATAGTGTTCAGCATCCTCCACAGATGGACTTCATTGATGCCAGGGCGTTCATTAGCGGAAGCCACTACATCCTACCGGGTTTCATGAGGATATAATTGGAGGTTTTACTCTCTAGGCTTCCAGTGCCTTGCAGCTTAACGTACGGTTTTATTTATGCCTTATCGAAGTGTTTCGCGGTGGTATGGAATATTTTTGTCTTCGGCGTGTGAGTCGCCAAGTTCTTGCGAGGTGTCGCTCATCGACATTAAAGTGCTTATGACTTTGTTGACATGCTAGTATTCCCAGCACTCAGCAGTCCATAGGAGTTAAGCCTGTATACGGTGCATACTTACCGGAACCATTAGTAGGGCTTATCCAACAAGAAAGTGTAGTATCCCCTATATAATGTTGTGTCAATATCACAGAGTATCCATTTTCTACAAAAGTTACACTTGAATGCTGGATCACTGTATAAGATATTTTTGATAGTTCTATGTGAAGTCCCTCGAAGTAACATTTTTCTATTGTAATTCCTTGTTTTGCGGTTAAATGTGCGTCTATTATCCTTAATCTGTTCAGTTGTACATTCTAATGATTTTCTGACTCCAAATGAGATAGTTGCTATTTATTTTCTTTGTAATATATGTATTCCTATGCGTTTATACTAGATTTCTATTATCCATATGGACTTCATATACTTTGTTTTACTGGACGTTTCAGCTTCGGTGGCTGCCATATTAATTAGTTTCTCTTCTTAATTGTATTGCTTAAATTGGCTGTTTGTGCATTTTCTGACGACGATTCGGCGCACACTCAGAACTCGAAATACTATGCTGTAATAATTACTGGTGAAACTAAACTTTGCTGGCAAACTTTCACAACTACCAATAATCTAGAAGCACCATGTAACCAATGAGAAAGTAATGGCAGACAACACCATAGTTTATTACAAAAAACGATAAAACATTTAAAATAGCTACAAAGAATACAAAGCCCATACATAATTTATGAACTCTTGACGGTTAGAAACGTGTTCACTGACTTTAAATTCATAATACGAGCCATATAGGAACTTATTAATATGGCTCCATATCATGTTGTTTCTAGAACCTGTATAAAGTCTAAGAAACTTCTTCAGACCTGACAAGTATCATTTGCTGTTTTGTGTGTGGTTACCAGTACTTGGGTCAATAAAATGTACTTCATGAACTACAATATGGTGAACATATTCAATTCGAAGAAGAGGCTGATAAGCTCTACAGTCGTCAGTATAAACTGTGGATCCTGATAGAATGTACATCTGGATTATTGGTATCAGGGTCCTTACAGTTCTATCTGGGACATGCTGGAAATATCTCTTTCCTAATGTTCGGTCGTAAACACTAAGAACCTACCATTTAGATTAAAGCTAATAGTACTTACATATTCCATTTTTAGATATCTTCCTTTTAAATACTTTCTCTTCCTAATAGCTGTTTCATCTATTTCAAAAAAATTTTCCAAGCCTCCTTGCGATAGGTTAAAACGTAACAGCATTTATGAGTACATATCTTTAAAGTGCTGATACAATCGCACTGCTGACACTTCGCTTACATTAATAAGGGAATATGCAAGCGGATCAGGCATCTGCATAACTCACAACACAACTAACATGCAAGTTTTCATAAGTGTCAGTTTAGACTGACTTAAGAAACTGCCTGTTAATATTGATTTGTTTTGTGGGTAACCATTAAAACAAAAGATGACTCCATCTCGAATATCTATGGATGGTAATTAAGCCATATTTAGTCCACAATCACAAATCACCTCTGTGAGAATTAAACCGACATTTTATAGATTGACAATAGTTACGTCCGTATAAAGAAATTTTTACCATACGATTCCATGTAAGCATTCAAAAGCCGACAAAGCATATGACTTTGAGATAGTTACCTTGATTACCATTAGCTCTTTTCGTATAGTTTAGTTTCACCACGTAATGGACCATTATTGACTGATTTGGGGTTGAGTGTCGAGTCGTGGAAGATTTGGCTAAAATCTTTAGATTACTGTGGTATTGATTTTAATTTTTTTACTGATTCACAGTTCGGAAGAATGCATCTGTGTGTTTGGTTCCACGGAGGAGAGAACATTGTGAACGAAATTATGTTTATTATTACATAGAAGAATATTAAGTTATGTCGTAGTCGACAGCACCATAGGGGATCAAGAGAGAGTGAATAGCATCGTGTCGTGCAATTCACGTTAATAATGTATACCAGTATTCGACGTGTGAAACTTCGTTGTACATTTTTTACACGTTTTCTATCAATATTATTCATTCTTAAGAAGATAAATTAGCAATATTCGAGTATAGGTCTTGCACGTATTTTGAATAAAGAAAGTTAAGCCTCTGTTTTATTGAAGTTTTTAAGAAAAAATCCCGTTAGTTTCCTATTTTTAGAGATTTTAAGGAAAACATGTCACGTGAACTTTAGATTGCGAGAATATTTAATGCCTAAGTTGCTTGTTGGATGAATTATTTGGACTTTGGACCAATTAAGACACTGAACTAAGGGTTTTTGGCGTTTAGGTACGTTCCGTTCTATTTAACAGAAGAAACAATAATCTTTGGTAATAGGTCTTTATTTTGTATCGCGGGCTGGAGACAGTTAGAGCGAGATGCTAGTCATTCAAACACACAATGTCTCTCAACATTCAATATAACATAATAGGAAACATAATCCCTATATGGAATAAAGGAGTAGATGAATACTTAAGCTTTCTTATTTTCGTGTATACATAAGTTATGAAGTCAACTGTTAACTAGTCAACTTAAGACGCTACATTAGCTCCCTCCTAGAATTGACTTCCATAGGAACGTCGGTTCGATCAACTTAACTAAAAACATCATCGTAGTTCTGCCACTGTAGCTCAATAGATAATTACTAGCACGTCCAGCACTCGACACTAGATCAACTGTAAGCAGTCTGTTAGTATTCGACGATGCAACGTGGATTACATTTACTTTTAGTACTGGTTATCGAATTTGTAGCGTTTACATTCTCCCACAAATGATAAATACTTGGACGTAAGTTCCTATTGGTGACCAGAGCTTGGAAAATAATAGAGTTAACTTATGTTACTACAGTTGGAAAATACTAGAGATAATATAGACGATTAATAACTTACTGTAGTTAGCTTAGTGCTATTTATATCTTGTAATAAAACAAATTAGAACTAAAGACAGTCGAATCACTATGGCATATGATATGTTTCCTGAAAACAACACACTTTTTCGTAGTAGTATGTTGTCGTATCAAGTTATTAAAAATGCATATCTCAAGTGGAAAATGGTTTTGGTATTAGTCTAAGTAAAAATACATACACGGTGTGTTTAGTAAATCAATTTGTAGAAAAAGTGAAACTTGCCTAAGTTATTTTCGGAATTCATCGTTATCGTCAGGGTTTATTGTGTTATTTACAGTAAATATTGTCTACTAATAGTGGGGAAACCAATAAAAATGATTAGTTCCGCAGGCGAAGCCTGCTCACAGCACTCGCCTGAATTAAACATTCACTTTTCTTTAGTGCCTTACTTCCGTTGATAGGTTTGCGGCTTATAGTATTCAACGGATTGTTTAAGAATATATTGCTTAAGTACAATTTATTTTATATATACAAAAAATTACTATATCGTTCATATATTATAAAATAAAGTCGGCGTGAAAGTGTGTAGAATAATACTTATGACTACTACTAATTATTATTATTACTACTTCGACAAAGTCGATATAGGACAACGGGAAAAACTACTATTTTTTATCTAATTTTTTAATATATGTCTACAAACTCGTGATTTCAGACATTACGTGATTAACTTTGAAACTAAACTTAAACGGTGGGCATCCCTGCCTGGATAATCGGTTGTGCCCATCTAACGCTTTTAGCCACTTTTACAGCCTTAACGTTTTCACTTTTTATTTTCGTGGTTGTTTGGTCGGGCTAACGATCTAACAACACGTATGGGAGTTCATTATCTAGATAAACCAGTTTAAGCCTATAAATACTTACTGAGTCGATGTTTCCTAGTTTCTGAATTACAAAATATTTAGGTTTTCTTGAAATAACCTTGAATGGACCTTCAAAAGGAGAGCTGCGTGGTGCTTTTATTTTGCCACATCTTATCCAGACGTGCAAACAGTTGCTTAGATCCTTAGGTAAAAATGTCGCTCGTGATTGTTCACGAGTGTTAATTGGCTTAAGCTTAGACTTTCGATCCCGTAGTTGGTCTGCATAAGTTCCTAAATCGTGTGTTTTACTGTCAGTGTGAGGGTTAATAAACTCACCCGGTAGTCTAAGAGTGGTCCCAAAGACTAATTCTGCTGCTGAACATTGTGAGTCAGTTTTGGCAGCTGTTCGTATTCCCAACATAAAAAATGGCAGGAATTCTATCCACTGACTGGAGTTTGAATGAGGTATAAGAGCGGTCTTTAGTTGATAATGGAACCGTCCTACCATCCCATTAGCTTAAGGGTGATATTCCGTGCAACGTATTCTGTTGGAGCCTAGAAGCTTAGCTAGGCTGTTGAATAGCTCAGATTCAAACTGCGCTCCTCTGTCCATCGTTATTGTTATAGGTGTACTAAAAATAATCACCTAGTTATGTATGAAGACTTTGGCCACTGTTTCGGCTGTGATGTCCGTGATTGGTACGGCTATAGGAAACCTTGTGAACTTATCTATACATGTAAATAGATACATGAAACCATTTGAATATGGATGGTAAAGGGCCTACTAAGTCGATATGTACATGTGCGAAACATGAATCCGGTTGGGGAGGAACTCCGATGAGTGAATTTGTGTGTCGGTTGACTTTTGATTGTTGACACGCTGAACACTCTCTAACCCATTTATGTACATCCTTCTAGAGATTTGGCCATGTGTACCTGGCATCAGTTTAGTCGAAGATTTCACGCCGGAGTGAGACAACGAATGAAAGTTATTAAATATTAATCATCGCATACTTTTAGGAACGAAAGGTCGGGATACCACCTTCGTTTTGTCACAGTAAATCATAACATCTTCCATAGGTGATGGAAGCTGTTTTAGTTTGACACTAGAGTTTTTAGTTGACAGTAGGTTTTGTAATTCTAGGTCATTTTCTTAGCTGTCTCTCAAAGTCTCGAAATGTATTGTTGACTGTTGTATTATATTCGTTTTTAATCGAGATAATGCGTCTGCTGCCTGGTTGTCTTGACCTTTCACGTGACGTATATCACTAGTGAACTGTGATATGTAGTCGAGGTGTCGGACTTCTCGAGGTGAGCATTTAGCGGGTTTCACTTTTGATGCATTTGTTAACGGTTTATGATTCGTATAAACTGTGAATTCACTGCCTTCGAGCATGTGTCGGAAATGCTTGGTGGTTAGGTAGATTGCGAGGAGTTCTCGACCGAAGGTAGAATATCTCGTCTCTGCTAGAGCGAGTTTCTTTAAGAAGAATGTGATCGGTTTCCAGGCGTTTTTAACTAATTGGCTAAGAGTGCCACCCACGGCTTTGTCCGAAGCATCTACCATCAAAGCAAATGCGTAATAAGAATTTGGATAAGTTAATGTAACTGTTTGAGCAAGTTTATCCTTTAACTGGTTAATAGCTTCGACAACATCAGAGGTAAGCTTGCATTCCTTCGGTTTTCCTTTGAGCGTATCCGTCAATGGTTGCATTAGTTGTGCACAACTGGGTATGAAACTGCAATAAAAGTTTATTAAACCTAGAAAACTTCGAAGTTGTGTTAGAGAGCTTGGTATGGGGTAATGTCTAATAGTGTCTACCTCTTGGTTGATTGGTGTAATTCCTTCAGGGCTTATGGTATGCCCAAGGAATTCTAGTGTTTCTACACCGAAAACACACTTACTTTGATGAATGTTCATGCCATTTTGATTTAGTCGTCCCAACACTGCTCTCACATGTTGCTCATGTGATTTTAAGTCCGGGCTGGCAATCAGTAAGTCATCTATATACCCCTGTGCAGACGGCATATCTCGAAGTAGATTATCCATAAACCTTTGGAATGTTTGTGCCGCGTTCCGTAGGCCAAATGGCATGCGTACAAACTCAAATAATCCAAAAGGTGTTGTGATAGCTGTCTTCGGAATATCTTCCTCAGCTACTGGAATATTGTGATATGCCCTGACTAAGTCGATCTTAGTAAATACCTTCACATCCTGTAAACCATTCGTAAAGTCTTGTATATGTGATATCGGGTACCTGTCTGGTACAGTTTGACGGTTAAAGGCTCTGTAATCCCCGCACGGTCTCCAATCGCCTTTTTTTTTCTTTAGAACCATATGCAAAGGAGATGCCCACTGGCTACCAGATGGACGTATTATACCCAGCTGTAGCATGTAATTGAATTCCGCTCTAGCTATTTTAAGCTTATCAGGTGCTAATATCCTGGGCTTAGCGAAAACAGGTGCACCTTCCGTTCTGATTACATGACATACTTTTAACTTACTTTTGGAAGGTTGAGGGTTTGATTCTGTTAGGTTTGGAAATTCCGTGAGTATATCATGGAACTTTTCCGATGTTTCTGGCGGAGTTTGTATTAAATTTAGAGATGTGATGTGACTTTCTGTGCCTTTTGTGTATTTCGAAGTTTCTTTTAATGTCAAACATCGTCTTTTAGTGCCAACTAGAGATTCATATCTCTCTAAGAAACTCATTCCTAATATTGCCAGATCTAGATCGGCTACAGTGAAAACCCAAGGAAATTGTCTTCTAAACCCTGAATCTAGAGTCAACGTTTTCTGCCCAAACATCGCGATTTTAGTCTTATTGGCAGCTTGAAGTGTAACTGAGGAAGTTTCTCGATCCAGCTCGGTTTTATTCTTAAGAATGATACTAAGTGCAGCACCAGTATCTACCGAAACGTTCAAGCCTGAATTTCTGTCTCTAACGTAAAATAAGCGACTGTTTAAGTACCCCTCCTCAGTTGTCGCAACCTGGGGAGGGGTTATTCGTTTTCCTGGCTCTTCGAGGTCTGTTTGGGCCAGGCGCATAGTTGGCTGCTTCTGGTTGATTGAGCACCGAATTTCCAGTGATACCAACAAAATTTTCCATATTGTCTGGACTGTTGTGACTTGTTCCGTGACTTAGATCTCGGTCGTTGTGGTGACCTGCTCCTGTCTCTATGGCCCATTTGAACTTTGCTGACAGCCTCTGTGAGACTTTTAACACTCTTAATGAGTTGTGCTATAACCGAATCATTTGCTGAGTATGATGTATCATACGTGATGCGGTTGGGGGACTTCTTTCCATTATCCGATCTGCGATCCGTGCTAAATGACATAGAGAGGTGTCAGGATCTTGTGCGTCCAAACACTGTTGAACGTAGCATGGGAGAGCTTGCATCCATCCTTGTTTTAGGACTGCTTCACCCACTGTGTTGTCACTCACTAAAGCTTGACGATGACGCGAAAACTGTGATGATGACCTATCACCTAGTGTTTCTCCATGGAAAAGCCTTTGCATTCTTTGTCCATCTGATAATAATAGACGATTCATTATCTCTCGTCTTAGGATGGTGTATGGTTGTGGTGTTGGTGGACTTAAAATCAAGTCACGGACTTCTTTGGTTATTAAATGAGGTAGGACTGAACATAGGTCTCGATAGCGAACTCCTTCAGATTTTAGATTGTGTCTCGTAAAATAATGCTCTAGCTGAGCAAACCACAACTCAGGGTTACCACGATCGAATTTTAGGAGTAGGATTTTTGCAGTCACAACGATGTATATGTCTATCGATGACATATCCTCTAGGCTTCTGGTTGGTACTGAGTCATATATTTTTTATGAACAATATGATAATGTCATTAAAATGAAAAAATAATGAGTTTAATAGTGGTAACTAGTGAGATAAATGAAATACTATGTTTTAAAATATATATAAGCAGTTTTTACTACTTCGAAACAGAAGGCTTATTTTTACGACTGAATACGTAAAGAAATAGTGTTAAGTGTACCCGGGTATATGACCAAGTTACGCTTGTCGTACAACCAAAGCCACTTCTATCGATTGGACACACTCTTACGATTGAGTAGAAATCAGAAGGCACTGAGGGATGGAAGAGAAATTATATTTGATTGCGAACAGAGATTCAATGGGATAGCAACGTCTAGGCTGGCAAACTAGAGAGAGATGCTACCCACGGTGGTTCAACTCATGGAGATTACTTATCTAAAGATGACTTCATCGAAAACGTCAGTGGTTTATGGTCGGTGAATATTGTAAGTTGCCGGCCTTCGATGAAATGTTGAAAATGTCATACAGCACAGAACATGGTTAGTAGTTCACGTCCGAAAATGCTGTATCTCGAATCAGTGTCGTTTGATCATTTTGAGAAGAATGCTATAAGTTGCCAAGCTTGGTCAGTTCATTGCTGCAGAACTGCGCCAATGGCTGAGTCAAAAGCGTCGACTGCAATGCTGACTGGAACTTCAGTATTGTAGTGTGTCAGCATAGTTACATTGGCTATTGCCTCTTTAGTTGCAACGAAGGCTTTCTTTGATTCTGTATCCATTGTAACCACCTTTTTATCCCCACAAAGCTGATCTGTTAGTGGTTTTACAATAGATGCACAGTTGTAAATAAATCGTCTGTAGAAACTTATCAACCCGTTAAAAGCTCGTAACTGCCTAATGGTGGTTGGTTCCGGATACCCCAGAATAGCCGCCACCTTGTGTTTTTGTGGCTGTACACCATTAGCATCAATAGTATGCCTCATGAAGCCAACGAGGTTGTTCCAAATTGACATTTCTGTATATTAATGGTAACTCCGTATTGTTGCAGTCTTCTAAAAGCTTTGTCCAGATGTTTCATATGTGTTTCCTTGTCTGGGCTTGCTATTAAGCAGTCGTCGACATATGCATGTACATGGTCAAGCCCGCGGAGCACGTCGTCGACGAAACGCTGAAATGTTTGTGCTGCATTTGTCAGACCAAAGGGCATTTGGAGGAGTTCGTAAAAGCCGAATGAGATTGCAATAGCCGTTTCGGGTATGTCCTTAACAGATATCGGTATTTAATTGTACGCCTTTACCAGATCAATTTTCGAAAATACTGTCATTCCCTCTAAAGTGGTCGTTAGGTCGTGGATGTGTGGTAAAGGGTAACGATCAGGCGTAGTTTGCGCGTTAAGACGTCGGTAATCACCAGTGGGACGCTAATTATTGCTATCTTTCTTCGAGACCATATGTAATGGAGACGACCATGGGCTGCTGGATAGGCGGATTATTCCCAGGTCAATCATATGATCGCAATCGTTCTTCGCAATCCTTAATTTTTCGGGTGCTAATCGGCGTGCTTTGGAGAATGCAGGTTGACCTGTAGTCGTTATTTGATGTGTAACATTGCTAGTTACACATGATTACTTCGACGTCGCCTTATTCAGGTCCGGATACTTGTCAAGTATTGGCTGAAAATAGGGTTAATCAAATGTTTAAAGCAAAGAAGACATAAGCTACAGCCTGTAGCAATGGTTCCACGCACGTATAGCTTTGTGTTGCCGTCAACTAGCCTCTTTTTGCAAGGGTCCACAAGCAATTTGTGGTGGCTTAGTAAATCTATGCCTATGATAGGTATTTTCACATCAGCGATAGTGAAAATCCATTGTATAGGTTTGCGCAACCCCACGTTCAAGTAGACATATTTTTTCCATACGTGACTACTTGTTTTCCTTCGGCTGCCTGTAGATCAAATGCAGCTTCATGTTGGTGATCAAAGGAAGTTGCAGGTAGGAGACTGACTTCTTCGCCAGTATTGACGAGGTAGCGAACCTCCGTTATCACATCAGTGATAAATAACAGACGGCTGTTTCCACCGGTTACGGTTGCCGCTAACGCGTGGCTGTGAGATAGTTTCCTGACGTATCAACAGTGGATCTGTGGCAAGGGAAACAACAGGGGTCTCTACACTTCCTTGAGTCCTTGCCATAAGTGTTGTGATACCAACACCATTGTGAATCTTCCCTTCGTCGAGGTTGAGATGAAGGTCTTTTGCGTGATGAACTTCGTCGTCGAGGATTGCTTGGTCGGCGTTGATCCTGTTGATCGAGGAAACAAGAAAGAGTATTGCATAATTTGGTTATTTCGTTTTTGGTCTCAAGAGGTTTTTCTGTAACGGAATAAACTTTGTTGTGGCGAGTTCTGGTGATCTCCAGAATTTGATCAGCAGATGAAGCTAGTTCATCTACTGGGTTGTTGTTAAATGTTACCAATACTGCTTGCACCTATTGTGACAGTTTCAATAGGAATAGTTGACGGAAGAGACCTTCAACAAAAGTGCGTTGACCAATTACCTCCTCTATACACAATAACATTTCTGTCGCTTCACCGCTACCAAGCTCAATGTGTAAAACAACTCGTCATGACGTTGTCTGTCGGGCAAGTCTCCATGTTTGAGAATAGATCTTTTGAGCTGTTTGTAAGGTTCTAGTCAGTCGGGACTGAAAAAAGAAGGGGTGACGTATCTGTTCAATTCACGCGGAAGTAACCCTACAACCGCCAAAAACTAAAAGCTTGGGTCTGTCACGTCGTGGTTTCGAAATTCCGCTTTTGCATTTCAGAACCAAGCTTCTACATTATCTGCCCAAAAAGGAATGAGCTGAAAGCTTGGAGGCGTAGGGGTTTTAATCCTAATAAGCTCAGGAGTCTGATCGCACATCATGAAAATAGTAATGTATGCAAATACAATGATACTGAAAATGATCGGGAAGAAAAAAAAGATCAATAATAATACTTTGATTAGAGCAATAAAATGGAATGAACTCACAGTAATGATCGTGTCCAGATCACGTCATGCTCACCAATTGTTATGACGCAAGAAATTGGGTGGTTGGATGAGAGCCAATAGGTCAGCCAGACAGAATCATATTATATTTCAAGCATTCTTTTATATATACATAAAGTCAGACCACACAACAAACCAATTGGAAAATTAACATGATTACGGAACGAGGGAAATAGTGGTAGTGAATAGAAACAACTTGTACACAACTAATTAACTATAGTCCATAATAAGAGACAATATAATAACAGTAATTATGCTAACCGGGAGGATAGGGCAAGCGGAGCGTAACAATAGTAGAAACAAAATGTTAACATTACAGAAAGTTCGAATAAATGAAATAGTGTTCAAAACCACAGTTCTGAAAGTTTGTTACGCTTCTTTGTGGTCCGACCTAACACCTCCCCTTTTTGAAAAGAAACTGGTATGGTCCAGTGGGTTCGCATAATCTGCTTGGTTGCGTACAACTAAAAAGTGCTCAGAAAGAAAAAAAGGAACATGATTAGTTACAATTTATGCAAGTAATGACAATCTAATACTAATCTCCTCCCCCGCGAAAAACTGTGGGGTCTCTGCAATGTAGACAGAGCAATACTGGAACTGTTCGTAGCGTTTCTCTTGGCGTTCCAGCAAAGCTTCAACTTGTTCAAAGGTAAATGACATTTTGATAGTTTACCCTGTCGCCAGTGTTACGTCTCGTACTTGATGCTTGACTAGTCGCGGACTACCTTTGCACCCCGAACGCTTGAACCCTCCTGGTCGCAAATTAAAAGACAGAAGACGGGTAGACAGGAACTTTATTCCAGTGAGATGAAGAGTAAGTCAGGTACAAAATATTCGTGTATTTATAGTTTTCTGTACAACAAAAGTCAGTGTTATAATCCATCCAATCCGAATTAAGAAGTCTCAACAGTTACCCAATCAGAACGTGCCACGCCAAGATTCTGGAATGTTCTATCGATCAGTGATTGGATGGAATGTCTTCGGCTCCTTCAAAGGATCTGGAGTCTTCGTTGAGTTTTCTGGGAGCCATCCCAGCACTTCCCTCAGGTTCAGTTTACTTGAAAGGCTACTTCTGTTGGTTCAAGTCGTGCTAATAGTGCTCGCCTGGAAAACCCTTAGGCAGTTCAGAGATATTGCACACAGCCGTGGAAGTATTTTATTCCATACCTGGGGGCTGCTTTCTTATTTACCACCGCTCCACCCAGGTTTTGTTCGGTTTGGCCCTAATTTTAGTGTTTTTTTCAATGATGGATGAGTTCTGAGAAATAAGTGGTGTCAACTCCGTTTCTTCGGGCATACTAAAACGATACTCGTAGGAAAGGAGGGTCAGTCGGCTTAGCATGACCTCCTTTGTTGAGCTTGCGGAGTCTCACAGGAGCAGGTTCCAGACCAGGAAGTTGACAGTACCTGTCCCATTGCTGCCTAACGAAGTTATCACGACTTTCTATCAAACTACTGGTAGGTGCCATGACATTGAGGTGCGTCTGTAGACTTAGTTTTCTCTGAGCCCAGTTAATGTTTTGATGGGTATTCCTACTTCTGCTTAGCTTCGATCAGAAACCAGTGGTTGGTCGTTGACTGAAATCCCCATCCAAGGGCCCTTAAGGAAAGTGTGCTAACTGCTTTAAAAAGTTTATATTTTGCTAAAGTTTATTAGTGTTACATATGTAATAATTTTTTTTATTAACACGTTATCAATACACACTGTCAATTTTTTTTGAATGTATCATTGTTATTGTGCACACTCTCTCTGCAATTGGCTCCTCGTTTCTTCTGCTGTCCGAAGCCTAAATATAATGTCTCTGGACTCTTCCTTATTCTAACTTGATTGCTTGGATTAATTATTGATCCCTTTTATAACATCTGGACTGCATAATTCAACAACTTTGATGTCGCTCTTGAGCGGACTAAATATAACTGGACACTTGGATTTGTCCATACATGTGGTGGTGATCTAGAGAACCCATTATTTACCTCAAAGATTGCTGTCAATTCAAGTAAACTAAATTTTTATGTACAAGCAAAAATAGATTTTACATATATATCGTTGTGACTGCAAAAATCCTACTCCTAAAATTCGATCGTGGTAACCCTGAGTTGTGGTTTGCTCAGCTAGAGCATTATTTTACGAGACACAATCTAAAATCTGAAGGAGTTCGCTATCGAGACCTATGTTCAGTCCTACCTCATTTAATAACCAAAGAAGTCCGTGACTTGATTTTAAGTCCACCAACACCACAACCATACACCATCCTAAGACGAGAGATAATGAATCGTCTATTATTATCAGATGGACAAAGAATGCAAAGGCTTTTCCATGGAGAAACACTAGGTGATAGGTCATCATCACAGTTTTCGCGTCATCGTCAAGCTTTAGTGAGTGACAACACAGTGGGTGAAGCAGTCCTAAAACAAGGATGGATGCAAGCTCTCCCATGCTACGTTCAACAGTGTTTGGACGCACAAGATCCTGACACCTCTCTATGTCATTTAGCACGGATCGCAGATCGGATAATGGAAAGAAGTCCCCCAACCGCATCACGTATGATACATCATACTCAGCAAATGATTCGGTTATAGCACAACTCATTAAGAGTGTTAAAAGTCTCACAGAGGCTGTCAGCAAAGTTCAAATGGGCCATAGAGACAGGAGCAGGTCACCACAACGACCGAGATCTAAGTCACGGAACAAGTCACAACAGTCCAGACAATATGGAAAATTTTGTTGGTATCACTGGAAATTCGGTGCTCAATCAACCAGAAGCAGCCAACTATGCGCCTGGCCCAAACAGACCTCGAAGAGCCAGGAAAACGAATAACCCCTCCCCAGGTTGCGACAACTGAGGAGGGGTACTTAAACAGTCGCTTATTTTACGTTAGAGACAGAAATTCAGGCTTGAACGTTTCGGTAGATACTGGTGCTGCACTTAGTATCATTCTTAAGAATAAAACCGAGCTGGATCGAGAAACTTCCTCAGTTACACTTCAAGCTGCCAATAAGACTAAAATCGCGATGTTTGGGCAGAAAACGTTGACTCTAGATTCAGGGTTTAGAAGACAATTTCCTTGGGTTTTCACTGTAGCCGATCTAGATCTGGCAATATTAGGAATGAGTTTCTTAGAGAGATATGAATCTCTAGTTGGCACTAAAAGACGATGTTTGACATTAAAAGAAACTTCGAAATACACAAAAGGCACAGAAAGTCACATCACATCTCTAAATTTAATACAAACTCCGCCAGAAACATCGGAAAAGTTCCATGATATACTCACGGAATTTCCAAACCTAACAGAATCAAACCCTCAACCTTCCAAAAGTAAGTTAAAAGTATGTCATGTAATCAGAACGGAAGGTGCACCTGTTTTCGCTAAGCCCAGGATATTAGCACCTGATAAGCTTAAAATAGCTAGAGCGGAATTCAATTACATGCTACAGCTGGGTATAATACGTCCATCTGGTAGCCAGTGGGCATCTCCTTTGCATATGGTTCTAAAGAAAAAAAAAGGCGATTGGAGACCGTGCGGGGATTACAGAGCCTTTAACCGTCAAACTGTACCAGACAGGTACCCGATATCACATATACAAGACTTTACGAATGGTTTACAGGATGTGAAGGTATTTACTAAGATCGACTTAGTCAGGGCATATCACAATATTCCAGTAGCTGAGGAAGATATTCCGAAGACAGCTATCACAACACCTTTTGGATTATTTGAGTTTGTACGCATGCCATTTGGCCTACGGAACGCGGCACAAACATTCCAAAGGTTTATGGATAATCTACTTCGAGATATGCCGTCTGCACAGGGGTATATAGATGACTTACTGATTGCCAGCCCGGACTTAAAATCACATGAGCAACATGTGAGAGCAGTGTTGGGACGACTAAATCAAAATGGCATGAACATTCATCAAAGTAAGTGTGTTTTCGGTGTAGAAACACTAGAATTCCTTGGGCATACCATAAGCCCTGAAGGAATTACACCAATCAACCAAGAGGTAGACACTATTAGACATTACCCCATACCAAGCTCTCTAACACAACTTCGAAGTTTTCTAGGTTTAATAAACTTTTATTGCAGTTTCATACCCAGTTGTGCACAACTAATGCAACCATTGACGGATACGCTCAAAGGAAAACCGAAGGAATGCAAGCTTACCTCTGATGTTGTCGAAGCTATTAACCAGTTAAAGGATAAACTTGCTCAAACAGTTACATTAACTTATCCAAATTCTTATTACGCATTTGCTTTGATGGTAGATGCTTCGGACAAAGCCGTGGGTGGCACTCTTAGCCAATTAGTTAAAAACGCCTGGAAACCGATCACATTCTTCTTAAAGAAACTCGCTCTAGCAGAGACGAGATATTCTACCTTCGGTCGAGAACTCCTCGCAATCTACCTAACCACCAAGCATTTCCGACACATGCTCGAAGGCAGTGAATTCACAGTTTATACGAATCATAAACCGTTAACAAATGCATCAAAAGTGAAACCCGCTAAATGCTCACCTCGAGAAGTCCGACACCTCGACTACATATCACAGAAGTAGGAATACCCATCAAAACATTAACTGGGCTCAGAGAAAACTAAGTCTACAGACGCACCTCAATGTCATGGCACCTACCAGTAGTTTGATAGAAAGTCGTGATAACTTCGTTAGGCAGCAATGGGACAGGTACTGTCAACTTCCTGGTCTGGAACCTGCTCCTGTGAGACTCCGCAAGCTCAACAAAGGAGGTCATGCTAAGCCGACTGACCCTCCTTTCCTACGAGTATCGTTTTAGTATGCCCGAAGAAACGGAGTTGACACCACTTATTTCTCAGAACTCATCCATCATTGAAAAAAACACTAAAATTAGGGCCAAACCGAACAAAACCTGGGTGGAGCGGTGGTAAATAAGAAAGCAGCCCCCAGGTATGGAATAAAATACTTCCACGGCTGTGTGCAATATCTCTGAACTGCCTAAGGGTTTTCCAGGCGAGCACTATTAGCACGACTTGAACCAACAGAAGTAGCCTTTCAAGTAAACTGAACCTGAGGGAAGTGCTGGGATGGCCTCCAGAAAACTCAAGGAAAACCGAAGGAATGCAAGCCTACCTCTGATGTTGTCGAAGCTATTAACCAGTTAAAGGATAAACTTGCTCAAACAGTTACATTAACTTATCCAAATTCTTATTACGCATTTGCTTTGATGGTAGATGCTTCGGACAAAGCCGTGGGTGGCACTCTTAGCCAATTAGTTAAAAACGCCTGGAAACCGATCACATTCTTCTTAAAGAAACTCGCTCTAGCAGAGACGAGATATTCTACCTTCGGTCGAGAACTCCTCGCAATCTACCTAACCACCAAGCATTTCCGACACATGCTCGAAGGCAGTGAATTCACAGTTTATACGAATCATAAACCGTTAACAAATGCATCAAAAGTGAAACCCGCTAAATGCTCACCTCGAGAAGTCCGACACCTCGACTACATATCACAGTTCACTAGTGATATACGTCACGTGAAAGGTCAAGACAACCAGGCAGCAGACGCATTATCTCGATTAAAAACGAATATAATACAACAGTCAACAATACATTTCGAGACTTTGAGAGACAGCTAAGAAAATGACCTAGAATTACAAAACCTACTGTCAACTAAAAACTCTAGTGTCAAACTAAAACAGCTTCCATCACCTATGGAAGATGTTATGATTTACTGTGACAAAACGAAGGTGGTATCCCGACCTTTCGTTCCTAAAAGTATGCGATGATTAATATTTAATAACTTTCATTCGTTGTCTCACTCCGGCGTGAAATCTTCGACTAAACTAACTGATGCCAGGTACACATGGCCAAATCTCTAGAAGGATGTACATAAATGGGTTAGAGAGTGTTCAGCGTGTCAACAATCAAAAGTCAACCGACACACAAATTCACTCATCGGAGTTCCTCCCCAACCGGATTCATGTTTCGCACATGTACATATCGACTTAGTAGGCCCTTTACCATCCATATTCAAATGGTTTCATGTATCTATTTACATGTATAGATAAGTTCACAAGGTTTCCTATAGCCGTACCAATCACGGACATCACAGCCGAAACAGTGGCCAAAGTCTTCATACATAACTAGGTGATTATTTTTAGTACACCTATAACAATAACGATGGACAGAGGAGCGCAGTTTGAATCTGAGCTATTCAACAGCCTAGCTAAGCTTCTAGGCTCCAACAGAATACGTTGCACGGAATATCACCCTTAAGCTAATGGGATGGTAGGACGGTTCCATTATCAACTAAAGACCGCTCTTATACCTCATTCAAACTCCAGTCAGTGGATAGAATTCCTGCCATTTTTTATGTTGGGAATACGAACAGCTGCCAAAACTGACTCACAATGTTCAGCAGCAGAATTAGTCTTTGGGACCACTCTTAGACTACCGGGTGAGTTTATTAACCCTCACACTGACAGTAAAACACACGATTTAGGAACTTATGCAGACCAACTACGGGATCGAAAGTCTAAGCTTAAGCCAATTAACACTCGTGAACAATCACGAGCGACATTTTTACCTAAGGATCTAAGCAACTGTTTGCACGTCTGGATAAGATGTGGCAAAATAAAAGCACCACGCAGCTCTCCTTTTGAAGGTCCATTCAAGGTTATTTCAAGAAAACCTAAATATTTTGTAATTCAGAAACTAGGAAACATCGACTCAGTAAGTATTTATAGGCTTAAACTGGTTTATCTAGATAATGAACTCCCATACGTGTTGTTAGATCGTTAGCCCGACCAAACAACCACGAAAATAAAAAGTGAAAACGTTAAGGCTGTAACAGTGGCTAAAAGCGTTAGATGGGCACAACCGATTATCCAGGCAGGGATGCCCACCGTTTAAGTTTAGTTTCAAAGTTAATCACGTAATGTCTGAAATCACGAGTTTGTAGACATATATTAAAAAATTAGATAAAAAATAGTAGTTTTTCCCGTTGTCCTATATCGACTTTGTCGAAGTAGTAATAATAATAATTAGTAGTAGTCATAAGTATTATTCTACACACTTTCACGCCGACTTTATTTTATAATATATGAACGATATAGTAATTTTTTGTATATATAAAATAAATTGTACTTAAGCAATATATTCTTAAACAATCCGTTGAATACTATAAGCCGCAAACCTATCAACGGAAGTAAGGCACTAAAGAAAAGTGAATGTTTAATTCAGGCGAGTGCTGTGAGCAGGCTTCGCCTGCGGAACTAATCATTTTTATTGGTTTCCCCACTATTAGTAGACAATATTTACTGTAAATAACACAATAAACCCTGACGATAACGATGAATTCCGAAAATAACTTAGGCAAGTTTCACTTTTTCTACAAATTGATTTACTAAACACACCGTGTATGTATTTTTACTTAGACTAATACCAAAACCATTTTCCACTTGAGATATGCATTTTTAATAACTTGATACGACAACATACTACTACGAAAAAGTGTGTTGTTTTCAGGAAACATATCATATGCCATAGTGATTCGACTGTCTTTAGTTCTAATTTGTTTTATTACAAGATATAAATAGCACTAAGCTAACTACAGTAAGTTATTAATCGTCTATATTATCTCTAGTATTTTCCAACTGTAGTAACATAAGTTAACTCTATTATTTTCCAAGCTCTGGTCACCAATAGGAACTTACGTCCAAGTATTTATCATTTGTGGGAGAATGTAAACGCTACAAATTCGATAACCAGTACTAAAAGTAAATGTAATCCACGTTGCATCGTCGAATACTAACAGACTGCTTACAGTTGATCTAGTGTCGAGTGCTGGACGTGCTAGTAATTATCTATTGAGCTACAGTGGCAGAACTACGATGATGTTTTTAGTTAAGTTGATCGAACCGACGTTCCTATGGAAGTCAATTCTAGGAGGGAGCTAATGTAGCGTCTTAAGTTGACTAGTTAACAGTTGACTTCATAACTTATGTATACACGAAAATAAGAAAGCTTAAGTATTCATCTACTCCTTTATTCCATATAGGGATTATGTTTCCTATTATGTTATATTGAATGTTGAGAGACATTGTGTGTTTGAATGACTAGCATCTCGCTCTAACTGTCTCCAGCCCGCGATACAAAATAAAGACCTATTACCAAAGATTATTGTTTCTTCTGTTAAATAGAACGGAACGTACCTAAACGCCAAAAACCCTTAGTTCAGTGTCTTAATTGGTCCAAAGTCCAAATAATTCATCCAACAAGCAACTTAGGCATTAAATATTCTCGCAATCTAAAGTTCACGTGACATGTTTTCCTTAAAATCTCTAAAAATAGGAAACTAACGGGATTTTTTCTTAAAAACTTCAATAAAACAGAGGCTTAACTTTCTTTATTCAAAATACGTGCAAGACCTATACTCGAATATTGCTAATTTATCTTCTTAAGAATGAATAATATTGATAGAAAACGTGTAAAAAATGTACAACGAAGTTTCACACGTCGAATACTGGTATACATTATTAACGTGAATTGCACGACACGATGCTATTCACTCTCTCTTGATCCCCTATGGTGCTGTCGACTACGACATAACTTAATATTCTTCTATGTAATAATAAACATAATTTCGTTCACAATGTTCTCTCCTCCGTGGAACCAAACACACAGATGCATTCTTCCGAACTGTGAATCAGTAAAAAAATTAAAATCAATACCACAGTAATCTAAAGATTTTAGCCAAATCTTCCACGACTCGACACTCAACCCCAAATCAGTCAATAATGGTCCATTACGTGGTGAAACTAAACTATACGAAAAGAGCTAATGGTAATCAAGGTAACTATCTCAAAGTCATATGCTTTGTCGGCTTTTGAATGCTTACATGGAATCGTATGGTAAAAATTTCTTTATACGGACGTAACTATTGTCAATCTATAAAATGTCGGTTTAATTCTCACAGAGGTGATTTGTGATTGTGGACTAAATATGGCTTAATTACCATCCATAGATATTCGAGATGGAGTCATCTTTTGTTTTAATGGTTACCCACAAAACAAATCAATATTAACAGGCAGTTTCTTAAGTCAGTCTAAACTGACACTTATGAAAACTTGCATGTTAGTTGTGTTGTGAGTTATGCAGATGCCTGATCCGCTTGCATATTCCCTTATTAATGTAAGCGAAGTGTCAGCAGTGCGATTGTATCAGCACTTTAAAGATATGTACTCATAAATGCTGTTACGTTTTAACCTATCGCAAGGAGGCTTGGAAAATTTTTTTGAAATAGATGAAACAGCTATTAGGAAGAGAAAGTATTTAAAAGGAAGATATCTAAAAATGGAATATGTAAGTACTATTAGCTTTAATCTAAATGGTAGGTTCTTAGTGTTTACGACCGAACATTAGGAAAGAGATATTTCCAGCATGTCCCAGATAGAACTGTAAGGACCCTGATACCAATAATCCAGATGTACATTCTATCAGGATCCACAGTTTATACTGACGACTGTAGAGCTTATCAGCCTCTTCTTCGAATTGAATATGTTCACCATATTGTAGTTCATGAAGTACATTTTATTGACCCAAGTACTGGTAACCACACACAAAACAGCAAATGATACTTGTCAGGTCTGAAGAAGTTTCTTAGACTTTATACAGGTTCTAGAAACAACATGATATGGAGCCATATTAATAAGTTCCTATATGGCTCGTATTATGAATTTAAAGTCAGTGAACACGTTTCTAACCGTCAAGAGTTCATAAATTATGTATGGGCTTTGTATTCTTTGTAGCTATTTTAAATGTTTTATCGTTTTTTGTAATAAACTATGGTGTTGTCTGCCATTACTTTCTCATTGGTTACATGGTGCTTCTAGATTATTGGTAGTTGTGAAAGTTTGCCAGCAAAGTTTAGTTTCACCAGTAATTATTACAGCATAGTATTTCGAGTTCTGAGTGTGCGCCGAATCGTCGTCAGAAAATGCACAAACAGCCAATTTAAGCAATACAATTAAGAAGAGAAACTAATTAATATGGCAGCCACCGAAGCTGAAACGTCCAGTAAAACAAAGTATATGAAGTCCATATGGATAATAGAAATCTAGTATAAACGCATAGGAATACATATATTACAAAGAAAATAAATAGCAACTATCTCATTTGGAGTCAGAAAATCATTAGAATGTACAACTGAACAGATTAAGGATAACAGACGCACATTTAACCGCAAAACAAGGAATTACAATAGAAAAATGTTACTTCGAGGGACTTCACATAGAACTATCAAAAATATCTTATACAGTGATCCAGCATTCAAGTGTAACTTTTGTAGAAAATGGATACTCTGTGATATTGACACAACATTATATAGGGGATACTACACTTTCTTGTTGGATAAGCCCTACTAATGGTTCCGGTAAGTATGCACCGTATACAGGCTTAACTCCTATGGACTGCTGAGTGCTGGGAATACTAGCATGTCAACAAAGTCATAAGCACTTTAATGTCGATGAGCGACACCTCGCAAGAACTTGGCGACTCACACGCCGAAGACAAAAATATTCCATACCACCGCGAAACACTTCGATAAGGCATAAATAAAACCGTACGTTAAGCTGCAAGGCACTGGAAGCCTAGAGAGTAAAACCTCCAATTATATCCTCATGAAACCCGGTAGGATGTAGTGGCTTCCGCTAATGAACGCCCTGGCATCAATGAAGTCCATCTGTGGAGGATGCTGAACACTATCCAGTCAATAACGCCTTACAAACTGGCACAAATGGGAATAAATACTATGTTGACAATTAATACAAATACATATAGACAATGAAACTTACATTAAAAGTTAGTTTACTTGAATTGACAGCAATCTTTGAGGTATATAATGGGTTCTCCAGATGACCACCACATGTATGGACAAATCCAAGTGTCCAGTTATATTGAGTCCGACCAAGAGCGACATCAAAGTTGTTGAATTATGCAGTCCAGATGTTATAAAAGGGATCAATAATTAATCCAAGCAATCAAGTTAGAATAAGGAAGAGTCCAGAGACATTATATTTAGGCTTCGGACAGCAGAAGAAACGAGGAGCCAATTGCAGAGAGAGTGTGCACAATAACAATGATACATTCAAAAAAAATTGACAGTGTGTATTGATAACGTGTTAATAAAAAAGATTATTACATATGTAACACTAATAAACTTTAGCAAAATATAAACTTTTTAAAGCAGTTAGCACACTTTCCTTAAGGGCCCTTGGATGGGGATTTCAGTCAACGACCAACCACTGGTTTCTGATCGAAGCTAAGCAGAAGTAGGAATACCCATCAAAACATTAACTGGGCTCAGAGAAAACTAAGTCTACAGACGCACCTCAATGTCATGGCACCTACCAGTAGTTTGATAGAAAGTCGTGATAACTTCGTTAGGCAGCAATGGGACAGGTACTGTCAACTTCCTGGTCTGGAACCTGCTCCTGTGAGACTCCGCAAGCTCAACAAAGGAGGTCATGCTAAGCCGACTGACCCTCCTTTCCTACGAGTATCGTTTTAGTATGCCCGAAGAAACGGAGTTGACACCACTTATTTCTCAGAACTCATCCATCATTGAAAAAAACACTAAAATTAGGGCCAAACCGAACAAAACCTGGGTGGAGCGGTGGTAAATAAGAAAGCAGCCCCCAGGTATGGAATAAAATACTTCCACGGCTGTGTGCAATATCTCTGAACTGCCTAAGGGTTTTCCAGGCGAGCACTATTAGCACGACTTGAACCAACAGAAGTAGCCTTTCAAGTAAACTGAACCTGAGGGAAGTGCTGGGATGGCCTCCAGAAAACTCAAGGAAAACCGAAGGAATGCAAGCTTACCTCTGATGTTGTCGAAGCTATTAACCAGTTAAAGGATAAACTTGCTCAAACAGTTACATTAACTTATCCAAATTCTTATTACGCATTTGCTTTGATGGTAGATGCTTCGGACAAAGCCGTGGGTGGCACTCTTAGCCAATTAGTTAAAAACGCCTGGAAACCGATCACATTCTTCTTAAAGAAACTCGCTCTAGCAGAGACGAGATATTCTACCTTCGGTCGAGAACTCCTCGCAATCTACCTAACCACCAAGCATTTCCGACACATGCTCGAAGGCAGTGAATTCACAGTTTATACGAATCATAAACCGTTAACAAATGCATCAAAAGTGAAACCCGCTAAATGCTCACCTCGAGAAGTCCGACACCTCGACTACATATCACAGTTCACTAGTGATATACGTCACGTGAAAGGTCAAGACAACCAGGCAGCAGACGCATTATCTCGATTAAAAACGAATATAATACAACAGTCAACAATACATTTCGAGACTTTGAGAGACAGCTAAGAAAATGACCTAGAATTACAAAACCTACTGTCAACTAAAAACTCTAGTGTCAAACTAAAACAGCTTCCATCACCTATGGAAGATGTTATGATTTACTGTGACAAAACGAAGGTGGTATCCCGACCTTTCGTTCCTAAAAGTATGCGATGATTAATATTTAATAACTTTCATTCGTTGTCTCACTCCGGCGTGAAATCTTCGACTAAACTAACTGATGCCAGGTACACATGGCCAAATCTCTAGAAGGATGTACATAAATGGGTTAGAGAGTGTTCAGCGTGTCAACAATCAAAAGTCAACCGACACACAAATTCACTCATCGGAGTTCCTCCCCAACCGGATTCATGTTTCGCACATGTACATATCGACTTAGTAGGCCCTTTACCATCCATATTCAAATGGTTTCATGTATCTATTTACATGTATAGATAAGTTCACAAGGTTTCCTATAGCCGTACCAATCACGGACATCACAGCCGAAACAGTGGCCAAAGTCTTCATACATAACTAGGTGATTATTTTTAGTACACCTATAACAATAACGATGGACAGAGGAGCGCAGTTTGAATCTGAGCTATTCAACAGCCTAGCTAAGCTTCTAGGCTCCAACAGAATACGTTGCACGGAATATCACCCTTAAGCTAATGGGATGGTAGGACGGTTCCATTATCAACTAAAGACCGCTCTTATACCTCATTCAAACTCCAGTCAGTGGATAGAATTCCTGCCATTTTTTATGTTGGGAATACGAACAGCTGCCAAAACTGACTCACAATGTTCAGCAGCAGAATTAGTCTTTGGGACCACTCTTAGACTACCGGGTGAGTTTATTAACCCTCACACTGACAGTAAAACACACGATTTAGGAACTTATGCAGACCAACTACGGGATCGAAAGTCTAAGCTTAAGCCAATTAACACTCGTGAACAATCACGAGCGACATTTTTACCTAAGGATCTAAGCAACTGTTTGCACGTCTGGATAAGATGTGGCAAAATAAAAGCACCACGCAGCTCTCCTTTTGAAGGTCCATTCAAGGTTATTTCAAGAAAACCTAAATATTTTGTAATTCAGAAACTAGGAAACATCGACTCAGTAAGTATTTATAGGCTTAAACTGGTTTATCTAGATAATGAACTCCCATACGTGTTGTTAGATCGTTAGCCCGACCAAACAACCACGAAAATAAAAAGTGAAAATGTTAAGGCTGTAAAAGTGGCTAAAAGCGTTAGATGGGCAAAACCAATTATTCAGGCAGGGATGTCCGTGTTTTCAATTTTGACCTAAATTATATTCGCGCAACTACTGAAATATAAAGTTTGTAAATGCTTGTAAAATAAATTTGATTTTTTTGATGCATATGCGTACACAATGTATCTACACTGTTGTGTCGCTTGAAATTTGAGGGATGCGTGGGCGAACGCTATCTCTGATACTTATACCTCAGACGTATACCGCAACTTGTTCCCTTTCCAGCCAACAGCTATTACAAAAGACTAGGCTTGTAGGAAGATTGTATTGTGGAGCAAAACTGAGATGAGAATAGTGAACCAGCAAACCAGTGAATTTTGAATTTTCGAATACATCGATTTTTGTACCAATCAATTTACAATGATTATTCATTAAGTGAAATCAATAACATTTAATTAATGCAATGAAATACTGTCAACTGTATTTAAGAGTAGAACTCACATTGAAATACAATAATTGATGAAAGTCTACAAATCAATCTTATAAAAAATCAATACAACTTCTTTCATCTAAATAGTCAACCATTGTATTTTTAGCGATTATGAATCCCTAACATACACCATGTCTATTTTCTTCCAAACTATTCCGGAAACCAAACACTTACGTAGAAATGAACACTTATCAATGATAATTGCACATTTTATTTTTGTATTTTAACATTTTATGCAAACAGTGGTATAATTTGTTAGGTGTGATGGAGTTTCATCAAAATTTTTTTGAAGTATATTCCTCTTTAATTTTGATTTGAGGGCGATTTTAGAAGCATGTTAGTAAACATCTGATAGCCTGACTGAGCATAAAAAATCGTGCCTCGCTTACATGGTATTGGTAGCCTGCTTGCGATACTTCCTGAGGTATTCTTACTTCATTTTCTCACCCTCTGTTATTTTCCAAGCTCTGGTTTCTTGTTAGGATGTTAAGTTCACCAAGAATTCGACAATCATTTGTGCGAGAATGTTAACGCCACAAGATTAGATGACAAGTTCTAAAAGTAAATATCATCTACGTAGTGTCGTAGAATAATGACAGACTGTTTGCCATTGATCGAACTAGTAATTCTTCATTGAGCTATTGGTGCAGAACTAAGATGATTTTGTTTGATATGTTGATCGGACCGACGTTTCTACGGAAGTCGATTCTAGGAGGAAGCTTATGTACCAACTTAGGTTGATTAGTGGATAGCCATTTTCGGGTTGGGTTACCTTGAAAACGCGGGCTGCCCGAATCGCCAAATAACTATAACAAATTAGGTTGTCTAGTTAGGAGTTGATTTCAAACCTTGAGCATACGACATAATAATAAAGCTCAAGTATTCATTTACTTCCTTATTCTGCATTAAGATTATATTTTCTATTATCTTATATTAAATATTGAGAAGTTTTGCGTATTTTAAAGACTAGGATCCCTCTTCACTGTCTCCCGCCAGTGATAATAAAATAAAGATCTATTTCACAATAATCTGGTTTCCTCTGACGAATAGAACGGGACGTAGCAAGTCGTTCAACATGTTTCCTATGAGCAAGGAGTATTGTAAATGGATCACCTAACGCTTGCAAAGTTTTTTGACAGTTCAAGCTGGCTCTAAAGAAGTTAATGAATGTGAGTGCTGTCACAACTATATAATTCATATTTTAGACGTCTATCACCATACATATTATCACCTCAATCAGGTACCTTGATGCACTGAGCTACATATGTCAGTATATGACATACCAATACATGTTTGGTATCTTACATCCTCTTCAGGGTACTGAACTTCATAAAGATAGAAGAATTTATGTGATCTTATTGTGCTTATGTCATATTAGGTGTAAATATGCAGGTTACTAGTCCAAAGTAACAGTAATATTGGTTCTAGTTGGTTATGAATTATCACTGAAACTGACCACCTATGTACTACTCGCTTATTTGGAACAGATTACTCATGAAAATTATGTGGTGCTAAGCATTGTGTCATTCAACCCCTTGTCAACACAAGTACAGAAACTTTTAGGGTTAGGAACCTGGCCTATGAATAAATTGGAAAGCTTCTATCTTACAGTGACAAAGAATAAGAGAACAAAAGCTTATGATTGTGGGTTCCATGTATGCAATGAGCCAGACCATACAGGTGCTAAGAAGAGAAGAAACTAGTCATTTTTCATGTAATTATTCTCAATTTTGCTATTTTTTATTTAATTGCAAAGTAAGCGGTAACCAGTACTGCTCTTCATTTCCTCCGCTGGACCTTGTTAATTGTGATTGGTTGTAATATCATTTAAGTGTGCTAATTACTCTGTTTTCCCCAAGGTCGCTTTGTATATATATATACGGACTTGAATAATAATAGAACCAAATCTTCCTAGTACTACGTTGGTGTCTTCTTGATTTTGTCTTGGGGTGAGTAACAGTTATCGAGTCATTGGTCACGGTTGCGATTATCAGTTGGCGCAGATAAATTCCCGATTAGCGTTGAGGTTAGTTCGTGTATAGCAGTAAGCGTTATATTGCGACATAACAACAGGCGTAGGTAGTCTAAATATCCCTACAGTAGATCCATACCATTTATGAGTAACATTGCCAACAATCAGGGGGAGAATTCTCATCCATCTGGTGAAAATAACATTCTGAATGATTTGAAACTGTGCTGACCACGATATAAAAATTAAACAGGCAGAAAGTGTTTGAGTTTTATCCAAAATTGCAGTAATAATGTTGGCACTACAGGCACCATCATTCGTTTTAGCCTCCTGGAAACGTGAGAGGTTATATTAAAGCACCTAACACTGTTTACAAAAAGAAAGGTTATTACGGACTACAAACTTTATTTACTTGGCGATTTCTATGTGAACATAGCTATCAGAAGGCTTAAGGAAGTTCATTGCACAGTCTTAGTTAATTACTATTTGGTTACTTACATACGCTGATCTTACTATCCATAAAAATTTCCGTTCGCACGCATCGTCCTTACTACCTTCATTCTGGTATATCACTTTGTCATATTTTTAATTTCTAGACACCATGTGTAACAGTAAACGTTAAATCGGAAGTCGAAGTATCTATGATGAATTACTACGTGTTCGCCAAGTACCAGTACAAGGTTTCGAATTCCGTAATAAGTATCAATGTCTTTGCTCGCATATAATATGTCTACACAGGCCAAATAAGAACAATATAGCTAATTAATTTAGCCCACAGAATAAGCACTAACCTGCTCCATGAAGATATCAACACTGATGTATGGTCAAACCAAGTACCAACACAATGCCATTGCAGACGAGGCGTATCGTTACTAGTTCTAACTTTTTACGGTATACATTGTTTTTCTAATTTTTGATACTTTTTAAGTAGATCATTTCATTATATAATGTTGTTCTTAACTTCTTTAGTGATTGACCGCATTAGGCAAAAGCACATCTTTAAAGTCGCGGAGAGTAAGTGTCTTAATTAAAGTGGTGTTTGATACAATCGGGTTATATTGTTTAAATGTCATCCACTTGTAGTATCACAATTTTGGTGGTCAGTATTGTCCGACAGGAATGTCAAGTAAATTAAAGCTTAGTTTTATCCAATCTACATTTATTACAAACCGTGGACTCTTTAGAAAATAGCAAAAAAACAATCGCTATTGCAATCAAAACGAGACATTTACGTGATAAACTGTGTAAGGTAAGACTAATAATAGGCCCTGTTGATACCACATTTTTGGAACAATATCATGTGTATATAGAGTTCCATTACAATATCTTAAGCGTAAAGTACCAACAGAGCTAACAACTAAGTGTTCTTCGCTTTCCAAAAGTTTCTTGCAGACAAAATACGCGGCATTCGTTAAAATTATCATCAAATTTATTACGACGAAACATGTGGTAAAGTATATTAGTTACCACTGTCTCCAGTGAAGCTCATTGCTTCTCTAAATTGCAAATTAAACCAAGTAAGTATTCACTAAACATACTGTAATTAGATTAAATCAACTGACATCGTACATCATCAAAACAACTGTGAGAGATAATATAGTGGTCTTGTTACATAAAGCTTTGTAATAGCATTTTAATACTTCTATTTTGTTGGCATTGAGAATTATGTGTTTTAATTATCACTTGTACTGTGAGTAGTAGTGCAAGCATTTTTTGTATCTGACCTGATAAATTGTAAGGTCTTTTCCTATATTTTTTAGCAATAATCACAAAGGTTAATTTTGAAGTCATTGAGACAACTTAATAACATATGTTTGGTTGGAAAGAGCTAATAATTGTATTATTATCAATAAATCTGTAGGTGGTTACACTGAAGAACTCTCAATTTCGGATGCTTGGTTTCTTGGCTTACATGAAAAATGTAATTATTTTTAAATCAAAGTTTTTACACATGATCTAACATCTTGCTTCTCGCCTCTAATAAACAAATAAGTGATTTAGTATTTCAACGATCTCTTGAGTTGCCCAGTTGAGACACACTTATATCTCCTAGTTTAACGATTTCATATGCCAAAACCCTACAAAATCCAATAGTAATTTTCTTGTAATTATTAAATTTGTGAACAGGAAAATACTTGACAAGTAATAACAGTATACCACTGCACTCTGTTTGCCCTCAACCAACCGGATAAAAAGTAGTACTAGCCTCTGTTTTGTTTAGAGTTTTTCATCAGTTATTTTCTTTATTAAGGAATAGGCAGTATAGCTATAATTGACTCGTTTCAACAATTTGTTTGAGTATGAAGCATAATGACTGAGCAAAACATCAAATAGGATTTAAAGTAAACTTAAAGAATGGTTTATCTCTAATCGGTTTGTGTTCGCTTGTGATAGGTCTAAGTGAGGATCCTTCAGTAAGCTTAAATGCGAAACCTGGCTTTGAAACATCTTAAAGTACTGCTTATGAAGGCATTCAGGCCATCAATAATCACCTTACGTAAGCTCACCGTTGATCTTAGCAGTCGAGGCAGTAAAAAATCACTGAAATAAATAGTTACATAGGCTCTCGATATCGATGCTAACCATGTTTGTTTTAGCAAATACGACTACTTTAAGGCACTCGGCTACTCACCACCGCCAGATCACGAAACGACACAACGTAAGAAGCAACCGTCTCTAGTTTACCAGCCTATATGGTAAAATCCCATTAAAGCTCTATTTAAAATTGAATATAACTTCCATTCATTCTTCATCGCCTCCTGATTTATTCTCAGTCATACGTGTGGGTTCAATCGTTAAAAGCTGCTCTGGTTTTATGACAAACGTTACTTGGTCATATACCAGATACACTTGATTGGTTAGCCCGACGTGATTTAAACACGATCATAACCGTAAGTACGTTCTTGTTTGTAGTTTTCAACAGAGAGTTTCGGTGCAATTTTTTTTGGCATATTTCTCACGGCTCTTTTGTATTTGCATATACTACCACTTTAATGATGTCTGGTCAGACCCCTAAAATTATTAGAATTTAAATCCCATGCCTCTAAACTTTCTGCTTATTCTTATGTAGTCAAACAATACAAAAGCCTGGTTTTACTACACAGAAGCCAGGTTTTAAAATCATTGTGTGACAGACTCAATTGCCCAATTCCTCGTCGTCTAAAATTCCCTTCCGCGTGAATTGAATAGTAAGTTACACTTTTTGTTTGTAATAGAGACGAGGGCGCTGCAGGGGTTCTAAAAGGTCGCTAATGTTATTTCTACTTTTTTACATTGCAGGCAAGTCGAATGCGAACGTGGAAGAATGTTCCGAGAAGCTTAAGGATCTCAGATTGAAGAAAGAATGTTGACTCTCTCCCACGTTTGGAACTCCCGCCACATTATCCTATATATATATGTACTTTTGTTCTTTTAAAAATATACTTACTCTCTTCTTCCGGTCATCCACGACTTCTTCCTGTTCGTGTGTTCCCACGTGTCTGCTGTGTGCTGAATATATATTGCTTCCATAGGTACAAATTAATTGGTGATGGAGGTGGGATCCAAAGCAGAAAACGTTGGAAGTTGTTATGAACCTCCCGTCCTCACCCGAAGGCCGCTGCCACCAGTCCTGCCGCTTTCGTGCGCGAAACCTCTATTTCATAATATTCCAGTTCTAACGTCAGGAGGCGATTATGAGATCTGGAAACTGAGATTGCAAACAATTCTCGAAGGCGTCTCACCTGCTGAATGCTTCAGCCAGATGATGATGGCCCTAGGTGACGACATGGTACGGCGAGCTACGGTCGCCGGGTTCTGTAAGTCGAATTCGATTCTGGATAACTGGGCCATCCTGGACGAGTGTTTCGGAGGGTGCCAAGATGCGTCACGACATTTAAGGCAGTTCATGGATCGGCAACAGCGGCAAGACGAACCAGCCACCGACTATCTTCACGAACTACGTTACCTGGCTTCACGTGCACTACCCTCGCTGTCTGTGGCGATACGAGAAGAGATGATCTGTGCCCGTTTCAGCCAAGGTCTTCAGGATAGGGACCTGCAACTACAGTTACTTCGATTCCCTGTTCAACGCGTGTCTGAAGCGCCTACAGTAGCTCAACGTTTCGAAGACGCGGCAAAATCAACGACAAATCCCATACTATTCACAATACATGACCGCCAGAGACCCGTGTCAAGGGGAAGAAGCGATTCGTTCCATGCTGCTGAACCCAAAAAACAAAATTGCTACTACTGCAAACGGTTTGGCAGGTTTGCAGTGTGGACATAACCGCCAAATTCGAGCAGGTGAGCGAGATTTTTGTGTGTCAGTATTTAATAGTCATGATTTTGCACCGGTCACTGTCTTAGGGCGTATTGAGGGGATGGAAAAGATGATGTTGATCGACACTGGGGCGTCCACGTCGGTAGTACGCCGGTCATTTGTGTCCAACATAAAAGTACCTCTAGAACCTGCTTCACGGCGTCATCATTTAATAACAGCAGATGGCAGTGTCATTCAAGCACAATTTTCGACCACCCTGACACTGCAGTTCGGTGGATTTTTATGTAAACAACGGTTCTTAGTGTGTGATTATATCACTTGGGATATCATTTTGGGGGTCGACTTCTTACGAAAAAATCGGGCCTTGGTAGATTTTTCGACGTCCTGTGTCTTGGTTGGCAGACATGTAGTGCCCATAGCCACAACTGTTAAGTCGAAGTGCATTGGAACTGTAGACGCATCTAACCAACCATTTGTGATAGAGAAAGTTTCTATTGGCTCTCACTTAGATCGCCAAACTCGAGATAGAGTGGTGTCAGTATTGATGAAATTCAGAGAGGTGTTTGAAGAGAATGGTCTGCCGGGACGGACTAGGGCTGTTTGGCACGAAATCGATACGGGCGACCATAAACCTATTAAACAGTACCCTCGGAGAGTGCCGATCCACTATCAGCCGGAGTTAGATAAGATGATTAAAGAGATGCTGAAGCAGAAGGTGATTAAACCGTCCACCTCTCCATGGGCGTCCCCTATAGTCTTAGTGAAAAAGAAAGATAACTCTCTCCGTTTGTGCGTAGATTATCGTCGTCTCAACGCAATTGCGAAGCGAGATTCATTTCCCCTACCTCGAATAGATGCGACTCTTGATACCTTAAGAGGAGCACAATGGTTTTCCACCTTAGACTTAGCGTCCGGGTATTGGCAGGTAGAGATTAGACCAAAAGACAGACAGAAAATGGCCTTTGTAATACCCACAGGCTTATACGAATTTGAGACCATGCCGTTTGGGTTAACTAACGCCCCAGCAACCTTTCAACGGTTAATGAAAACTGTCTTGGATGGGCTAGTTCCGAAGAGGCGCTTAATTTACTTGGACGATATTATAGTTCATGGACGCACTATCGAACAACATATGGAGAACCTGCGAATTGTTCTCGACCGCATTCGCGCAAATAGGCTGAAGCTTAGGCCTAATAAATGCCAGTTTTTGAAACAATCAGTAACATTCCTAGGTCACTACATAACAGCGCGGGGGCTTCAGACAGATTGTAGCAAGGTACAGGCAGTGCAGAGTTGGCCAACTCCCACATCGGCTGCTGAGGTTAAGAGTTTTATGGGGCTCGCGTCATACTATCGTCAATTTGTGGCAAATTTTGCTGGTATTGCGACCCCACTTCACCGTCTAACAGAAAAAGGAAGAAAGTTTTTGTGGACAGCAGAGTGTCAGTCAGCATTTGAAGAGTTAAAAGCTAAGCTTGCTGCTACCCCGATCCTAGGGTTTCCTGACACATCACCGGGAGCTGGTCTATTTATACTGGATACGGATGCCAGTGATCACGCCATTGGGGCTGTGTTGTCGCAAATCTCCCCAGGTGGGCAGGTGAAGGTTATCTCATACGGAAGCTGGACAAAAGAGAGGTAAACTACTCTACTACTAGACGGGAGTTGTTAGCGTTAGTATATTTCATGAAGCACTTCAGACATTACCTTTTGGGACGTCAATTTCGTGTTCGAACAGATCACCAAGCCTTACAGTGGCTTAACAATTTCCGGGAAGCAGATGGACAGTTAGCACGTTGGCAAGAGACTCTACAGGAGTTTGATTATGTGTGTGAATATCGAAGGGGGGCTCAACATTTAAATGCAGATGCTATGTCACGCCACCCCGCACCTGTCAAAGTGGTGAACAGCCTCCTCACAGCCGACAGTGAAGTAGATTGGGGCTCCCTACAGGCGGCGGACCCAGACTTAGCCTTAGTATATGCCCGCCAGCAGCATGGGAATAATAAACCTACGAGTCAAGAGATGAAAGACATGACGACAGTGGCGCGATGTATCTGTGTCAAGTGGGGTCATCTACGATTATGTAATGATGTCTTGTACTTAACGGAGCCGTCCAAACCTCCTCGCCTGATTGTTACTCGAGCTAAAACATCGCACGTGATAACGCGAATGCATGAGCAGTTAGGCCACGCAGGGACGAAAAAGACTGAAGCTGCAATTCGGGCGCAGTTTTGGTGGCCGCTGATCCATCGAGATGTCGAGGAGTTCTGTAAGTCCTGTGACACGTGTGCTAGAGTCAAGTCGCCCTCCAAACACAGTCGTGCTAAACTAATACCAATGGTAACCACTGCACCATACCAGCGAGTAGGAGTTGATGTGATGGGTCCATTTCCGACTTCGTAGCATGAGAATCGCTATATACTAGTTATGGTTGATTATTTCACGAAGTGGTGTGAAGCGGTACCTATTCCTCAACAAGACGCCGCGACAATCGCTAAAGTATTCATCAACACCTAGATAGCTCGTTACGGTGCCCCGACGGCGTTACATTCAGACCAGGGGCCAGCGTTCGAAAGCTACCTCATCGCAAATGTATGCTCATTCTTTTGCATCAGAAAAACACGCACTACAGCATACCATCCACAAGGAAATGGGTTAGTGGAGCGTACGAATCGGACTCTAAAAATGTTGCTACGCTCCTTTGTGCATCAGGCTCCTGCGGCGAATTGGGATGATTTGCTGCCACAATGTTTGCTGGCGTATAGATCCTCTGTGCATTCATCCACCGGCTTCTCACCGGCACAGCTCCTTTTTGGACACAAATTAAAGTTACCCATCGAGATCCAACTGCCCCCTCACGAAGCAGATGAGAGAGAATATGTCCCTTACGTTAGAAGTCTTCATAAACGGCTGGTCACTGCGTACCGACTTGCACACAAGAATCACCTGAATGCTAGCAATCATCAAAGAGAATGTTATGACAGAGGAAGCCACGGACCGGAGTATAGAGTTGGTGATCGTGTTTGGCTATACAGACCCACGTGCCCACCTGGGCAATCCACTAAGCTGTATGCACCATGGCAGGGTCCATTCACTATTGTTGCCAGGAGATCTCCGGTCACCTTCATGCTCCGTCATCTGAATAGACCGAATGACAACGTCGTAGTTGCTCATTACAATCACCTAAAGCCAGCGAATACGACTTCCTCTTCTTCCTTGGAAACACCCCCGGTCGTCGCAGAATATGAAGTGCCACCAGAGGGTGGAGACGCCTATCAGATTCCACGAAGTGGCACTAAGGACAGTGCCTCACTTCCACGAGGGGGAGTGGTGTAACAGAGACGAGGGCGCTGCAGGGGTTCTAAAAGGTCGCTAATGTTATTTCTACTTTTTTACATTGCAGGCAAGTCGAATGCGAACGTGGAAGAATGTTCCGAGAAGCTTAAGGATCTCAGATTGAAGAAAGAATGTTGACTCTCTCCCACGTTTGGAACTCCCGCCACATTATCCTATATATATATGTACTTTTGTTCTTTTAAAAATATACTTACTCTCTTCTTCCGGTCATCCACGACTTCTTCCTGTTCGTGTGTTCCCACGTGTCTGCTGTGTGCTGAATATATTGCTTCCATAGGTACATGTTTCTATCTCCGACTGCGTAGAACCTTACGGCCAACTCAAAAGATCTATTCCTAAACGTGGATACTTGTCTAGCAAACAACGTCTTGATGAGTTGTCCCAAACCATCAAGCTTGGTAATGGTTTAGCAACAGAATTGTCATCGCGCATGCAGAAGGTCATTGTTCAACACACTTTTGTCGGTCTTTTTAGTCAAACCTTCCAATTAAAACTGTTATAACAAGTGCAAGTAGTTTTGGTAACATTTCATAACAACCCAGTAAACAAATTATCCCGACTTTGAAATGAAAACGATGATCGCCATCACGAGTTATCCACAATAATGCTAAAACTCCAAACGAAGACGATTGAAAAAGGTAAGAACACTTTAATTTGTGATTCTTTTACAAGTACAGCCCGTCTAATCGTCCCATAGAGTTATCGATGTATCATCTTCGACACATTACACAATCTCTCTCATCCTGGAGTTCATTTTATGACTAAGCTGATTACCCAGAGATTCTGCTGACTAAAGATGAATAAGGATATCAAAGAATCTGCACGTTCCTGTATGGCCTGCTAAAAGAACAAGGTAATTTAGCATAATAAATGCCCTCTTAGTACTTTCCTAACCCCTGACGCTCGATTTAACCACGTCCACCATGATCTAGTAGGACCTTTACCAGAATCAAACGAATTCTCTCATCTTCTAACTTGTATGGACCGATTCACACACTGGCCAAAAGCAGTTCCACTAAAAGACAACTAGTAAAACGATTGTTCGCTCTTTCGTTGAATGATGGATAAAAAACTGGTTTTCCAACTATAATCACGACGGACTGTGGACGTCAGTTTAAATCCGGATTGTTCCACTCTCTGACTAAACTCCTTGGAACTGCGCGCTTCCGAACAACTGCCTTCTTTCCACAATCCAACGTTTTGGTGGGAAGATTTCATATACAGCTGAAAGCTTTACTTTCTCTTATGGGTGTTGTCAATATTTTGCACGCTTTGCAGCTACATTGAGCTGCTAAATTCATTTTTCTTTACAAAAACGCACATATTTAAAATGTTTTTTCCGGTTTTCTAGGCCGCCTAGAAATAAGAAGATAAACGCTCTAGTAAAATAGTGTTGTACACGACACCATAGCGTAGACACAAACTTCCAGGAGCTGCACAACATCCCAAGATATCAAGGGAACGTTTACCAGTGTCTAACTCATAGGGTTTTACCCTTTGGCTGGTACGTCCTAGGGTCCTCACCAACCCATTAGGGGGCGGCTAGTAAGCTGTAGTGGTTAATAGTCCCCAAATTAAATAGTTGCATAGGCTCTCAACATTAATACTAACATTGTTTGTTTTAGCGGACACAACTTGTTAAAGGCGCTAGGTCAAGCATCACCACCAGATCACGACACGATGTGGGAAGCGACCCTTCCTAGTTAACCACCCTAAACGTTATCTCACTTACGCTGTACTCACGATCAAAATATAACTTCTCATCCATCCTTCATTGCCTCCTGATTTATTCTCATTCTTACGTGTGGGTTCAATCGCTAGAAATTGCTCTGGTTATATGACAAACGTTATTTGGTCATATACCAGGTGCACTTCATGTCAGATTGTCGTCGGAATTGATCACCTCTAGTGGTGTTCGTCAAGGTTGTCCGCTTTCTTCATTTTTATTTAATTTTATAATTGATGTACTTTTAGAGTTAACATTGTCATCGTCTGATTTCTCTGGGGTTGACCTCCTTCCAGGAGATAAACTTACTTAGAATATGCCGATGATATAGTTCTACTGAGTGAAAATGCTGATAAAATGCGGAATTTTTTGACAACCTTAAACATAAACGTAAGCATGTTTAGGATGCGATTCTCCCCATCCAAATGCAAAATGCTACTTCAGGACTGGCTTAAGCCACCAAAGTTAGTGACAGGAAGCGAAACTATTGAATGTGTTGGCCGTTTTACTTATCTCGGGAGCCTCATCAGTCCTAACGGTCTGGTGTCTGATGAAATCTCGGCTCGTATACATAAGGCTTGATTGGCTTTTGCCAACTTGTGTCACTTGTGCAGTAGGCGAAACATTCGTTTACTGACGAAAGGACGCGTTTACTACGCAGCAGTCAGATCCGTTTTACTTTATGGATGTGAAACATGGCCTTTAAGGATAGAGGATATCCGTAGGCTCCTAGTATTCGATCATAGATGTCTCCGAAACATTGCTCGTGTTTGCTGGGACCACCGAGTAAGCAATGCGTGGGTTAGGAATAGAGTACTAGGCAAATGTGGTAAGTCTATTGATGAAGTAGTGAATCTTCACCGGCTGAGGTGGTTAGGACATGTGTTACGTATGCCTGACCACTGCCTACCTCGACGAGCAATTTTGATTGGTGTGGAGGTAGGCTGGAAGAAAGTTAGGGACGGCCAAACAAAAACATGGCACCAATCCAAGAAGTCATTGACAACTGGACCGAGCCATGTTAATAGATGCAGACTACATGGCTGGGGCCCACGTGATGATCGTAACCAATGGTTAGAGAATTTAGGTGATATGGCTCAAAATAATTCGCAATGGTGCAAGATCATCCGTTTCTTGTCTTCTTCCGAATTCTAAGTATTTTGAGCTTATCATGATTTTCTCTTTACTGAATCACTTTTTTGTTTGAAATCTCATCTCTGATCTCTATGTCTTTCCATTAGTACTTACTCTGTTACCACCTCCCCTACTCTGGGATTTGGTCCGACAATTTAATCTCTATCAGCTTATTGAGGCATGGCAACTTGAACTGATGTACGCATGTACCAAGTTCTACGTTGTAATTGACTGACTTCATTCCAATTGGGTGTTTTCTACGAATCATTAGTAATTAGAATTTTAGATCAAGTTTTTAAAGGTTATATGCTTCTAGAAAGTTTATAAATGATATATTGAAACGTACTAAACATTTCGAGTTGTTTCAGCACATTTAAGTATTTAAAAGCGCTTTACAGATTTTTTGAGGCAGTAGAAACCGATCGTAGTGATGAAATAGAGAAAGTAAAGCTGTTTAACAAAAGTAATATTTTTAGCTATACCCTGTTCTAATTGTTTATTACTATTACTTGTTATTTCATATATCCAATAATTTCTGCATGGTTCGATTTTAGAAAAAGAGATGATTTGGTCTAGATATTAAAAGAAATCAAGCTGATTATGATCGATACAATTTCGTGGTTTTAGTCGAATTCATAAGCAAATCATTGATTAGTATTGTCATTGATTTACTAGTAACTGGCGTTGATCAACTACATATTTTGTCATCGAATCTCAGTTTCCTCAGTTATCTTGCCTCGTAATTACTTGTCGTAAAAGAATGTTGCGCCTATTAATTTTTAACGATGCTAACACTTACTGTTTGAATCCTAATATTTTCGGTTGCCCACGATCCCCAGTCATCCTGAATGGCAAATCGACTTAACTCCTCCTAGTCTTTATGAAGTTAAGAAGGCTATAGGAAATCTGAAGCGAGGTAGAGCAGCAGGTCCTGATAGGCTTACCCCTGAAATGTTTAAGGATGGTGGTCCAGTTTTAGCAGCTAGATTGACTGAAATCTTAGGTAGAATCTGGGAACTGGGCGTAATACCATCTGACTGGTCTCAATCCCTGATTGTCCTAATTTATAAGAAAGGACAAAAGTCTTCTTGTGACAATCACAGGGGAATCAGTCTGACTAATATAGTTTCTAAATTATTAGCCTCGATTATACTTAGACGCCTAACTAGAGCTCGTGAAGAGCAGACTAGAGAAAACCAGGCTGGATTCAGACCTAGACGTGGCTGTATAGACCACATCTTCACACTGCGACAGGTCCTGGAACACAGACACACATTTAAGCGTCCTACAATAATTGTCTTCCTGGATCTAAAGGCGGCATTCGACTCTGTTGATCGGGAGGTTCTGTGGCAGTGTCTGTCATTGAAAGGTGTACCAAGGAAGTACATTAACCTTGTACAAGCTCTCTACTCTAAAACTACAGGTCGAGTGAGAGCTTATGGCGAACTGTCATCGGAATTCCTCACTTCAAGTGGTGTCCGTCAGGGATGTCCACTTTCCCCATTCTTGTTTAATTTTGTCATAGACATGCTCCTAGATATAACCATGTCTTCGTCTGACTTTTCAGGAGTTGACTTACTACCAGGAGCCTCGCTTACTGACTTAGAGTATGCTGATGACATAGTCCTATTTGGTGAAGACGCTGACAAAATGCAGAGTCTTCTGACTACCCTGAGCAACAATGCAAGCATGTTCGGGATGCGGTTTCCCCCCTCGAAATGCAAAATGTTGCTTCAGGATTGGGTTGCATCGGCACCTGAACTAGTGATAGGGAGTGAAGTAGTCGAGCGTGTAGACCGCTTCACGTATCTGGGGAGTCTCATCAGTGCTGATGGCCTGGTGACTGACGAAATCTCAGCACGGATACAGAAAGCTCGATTGGCTTTTGCCAAGTTGCGTCACTTATGGCGCAGGCGAGATATCCGCTTGCTAACCAAAGGACGAGTGTACCGTGCAGCAGTTCGCTCTGTCCTACTATACGGTAGCGAAACATGGCCGTTAAGAGTAGAGGACATTCGTAGGTTACTGGTCTTCGATCATAGGTGTCTCCGAAGCATTGCCCGAGTATCGTGGGACAACCGAGTGAGCAATGCTGTCGTTAGGAAACGGGTTCTAGGAAAGGAGGGCAAATCAATAGATGAGGTATTGAAACTTCATTAGTTGAGGTGGTTGGGACATGTGTTACGCATGTCTAACTACCGACTGCCTCGACGAGCTATGTTTTGCGGCGTAGGAATAGGTTGGAAGAAAGCTAGGGGCAGCCAAACCAAAACATGGCAGAAATCGATGAAGTCACTGACAAGTGGACTGAGTCATGTTGGTAGATGTAGGCTGCGTGGTTGGGGTCCGCGAGACGAAAGTCACCAATGGTTAGAGACCTTGAACGACATGGCTCAAAATCGTTTGCAATGGCGCAGGTGCATCCACTCTTTGTGTTCTCTCAAAATCTAACCTAAATTCTCTATCTTTCTTCTTTCAAATTTATCTCACTGAATTATACTTTTCGAATCATATCTTCGCCCCCTAATTTTCTGCATTACTGCTAATACTTCTACTATCGCTATCACTCTTGGATTTGAACTGACAGTTGCGTCTCTGTGC
>CM046069.1:45171361-45199688 GCA_025215515.1 Schistosoma japonicum | reverse complement strand
ATCCGTTTAAGCAAATGGTAAAATGCATTCGTACACCACCATGCAATCTCATAAGCCATTCTTATCAGTGCTTTTCTGCTTATAATATTTTTTATGTCTGGTAACTATATTCAATTGACATTAATGCACTTGTGTCAAATAACAATTTAACATTATGAAAGATATATTTTCAAGTGTATATTTATGAATGTACTTACTTGTAAAATGAAGTCATCTTAACAGAACTGAGCTGTTTAGTTGCTTTGTTGTGTTAATTTACATAAATTGTCACTCAGAGATGAAAATTGTAAGAATGAGTTTATTTAAAAAATTTAATTTGGTCAATTTCATAAATATTATAACAGTCATGTTAACTCAATGTCTCTCAGATACTACCTGTGCTGTCTATAAAATTCGAAGCTCAAATTTTCACTTTTATGATCAAATTGATAAAGATGTTAATTTCAGTGGAAAGTATTTGCCTCGCTTACGAACACTAAGAGATGTTATACCTCTCATGTTTCCAATAAATTCTAAAGAAATTGAAGTACCCGATCATTTGAAAAATCTAATTGAAGTTAATCAAAATGGAAACCTACCGAATCAAGTTTATCCAGATGAGAGTCCAGGTGAACAACAAGGAGAAATTGAAAATGGTATAGATGATGTAAATCACTGTATTCCAATTCATGAACCAATTTGTCATGGTCTTCAATATACTCATACTTGGTTACCTAATTCAGTGGGTCTAACGACACAAGAAGAGGCTGCAAAACGCATGAATGACTATCGTTCCCTCATCAATGTTGGTTGTTCACACTATTTAAAATTTTTTCTGTGTACAGTTTATTTTCCAATGTGTACCCCAACACTGAATCCACCAGCTGCCTTACAGCCATGTCAAAATTTATGTCGTTATGTACAATCAAAGTGTGAACCAATTATGAAAAGTTTTAGCTTTCCATGGCCAATCGAACTTAATTGTAAAGCATTACCCTCAGATTCTGGAATGTGTATACAACCACAAAATTATGATTTAGATAAACAAGGACAAATTATAAGCCCAGGGATCCCATCTGAAGCCCATGGAGCTATAGCTAATTTATTGCCAAATTTTAGTGAGTTTTTGGCCCAACAAAGTGCTCAAAACCAACTTTTGGCGAGTACACAGAACAATCAAACAGATAATACTAACGAGAAAATACTTTCAGTGAATGATAACCAATCCGGTTTGACAAGACATCATCTAATCCACAGGACAAAACTACAATCTTCAAAGTGCTATGTTGTCGAAATTCTTTTATATTCTGAACAGGCACATAATAATATTACATGCGCTCGTCGTTGTAATGCTCATTTATTTTACAAACCAGTTGAAAAACGTTTCGCCAATATTTGGATGCTAGTTTGGTCCATAATATGTTTGGGATCGTGTGCATTGACTATTATCACCTTTACCTTAAACCGCACACGTTTTGCTTATCCAGAACGACCGATTATTTACATATCAGTTTGTTGCTTCGTTTACTCTGCTACTGCTGGATTTATTTACACTCTCTGATTGGGCGTGATTTGGTGGCATGTAGGAACAAAGTTGAAACAATTTCGCCATCATTATTGACAAACGGGGTATCACAAGTTGGTACAAAGAAACTTTTTACAGGTTTAACTCAATTAAAAGTTAACGCTAGTTTCTTGATAACTTCAGGATATGAAGGTACATGGTGTACTATTATATTTATTATCCTGTTTTATTTCAGTCAAGCGAGTTATTTATGGTGGGTTATGTTAGCTATCTCATGGTTTTTATCAGCTTCCTGTAAGTGGGGATGTGAAGGCATAGAGGCTGTCAGTAGTATCTTCCATATGCTCGCCTGGGCATTACCAGCATTAAAAACTATTATCATATTAATCATGCATCGTATTGACGCAGATGAGTTAACTGGATTATGCAACGTTGGTTATCAAAATTCAACGAGTTTACTCACATTTATATTACTACCACAAATCATCTACCTATTGTTGGGCATCATGTTTTTATTGGTTGGTTTTCACTCCTTGATTTCCCTTCGATCAAACTTAAAACAACACGCTAAAAGCCTCTTGCCTGCTACCAAAACAACAACAGCACCAGCAAACTGTTATAATTCTCAGTGCAAAAGAAATGCTTCAGCAACAGTAGCAATACCAACTATGACACTACAAACAATGACCACATCTAGTCCAGTCATCGCCCTCAACAATGGAAATATACGACGTTTAGATAAACTAATGATAAAAATAGGCATATTTTCAATGCTGTATATTATTCCATGTGCATGTGTTATTGGTGTGAATATTTACAATTATATTAATTATCCGGAATGGATGAAAACATTGGATAGACTATCTAAACAAACAAACTGTTTAACGGAATACGGTACAAGTTGGTCACTGGTCACTCAGTGTCTAGAAGATAATCACTTCCCATCAGCTGAAGCTAACATGTTACAAATATTCATGTCTCTAGTCGTCGGTATCACTTCAGGAATGTGGGTATGGTGTAATAGAAAATCTTCAGAAACATGGTTAAAATGCATAAAGAGGAGAAAGAAAAATTTATCTCAGCATAGTTTGAATTACCGTTATCATATTTGTGGGGATGTCGCTGGTGATACTGTTGGAGAAACTAATAATGTGTCCCAAGTTGATCAAAAGGCACAACTAATGAATACGACTTGTTGTAATTCAAGAGCGGCATGTGGAAAAAACAACCAGTATCCAGGTAAGAGTTGAATAATTTCAATGATCTGAATTCTTGTTGAGTATTAAAGCACTGAGCAAGTGATGCATATGTTAGTTTCTGTTTTAATTAATAACAGCGCCATTGTGAAAGTGACTAGATATCACAATTAATAATACACAATTACAAGTGTAATTCAGATAGAAAGGAAATCTCTAGAGTATTGACATTAATAAAAATATATTTATACCATTCATAAAATGGATTTATCATATCATCATATTCCAAACCTGTCGGTATTAATTTATTTTGATGTCGAAATGTTCGCCCAACATACTGTTCGTCTGTTTTTCCTTAGTTTTAAACTCTGGATTTAAATGTACCGAGTCGGTGTACAGAATGTCATTGTTTGAAGAAAAGTAACTTTGTATGCCTGAGCTAAAACTTTCTGGATTAGTGATCATCCAAGTAAAATGATTCATTGAAAAGCTAACTTTATGATTTAAATAAACAATAAGTTATAGTTTTGCATTGAATGGTCTTATAAGAATAATTAATATCATGATATTTCATCATTAAAAAAATCTTTGGCCTCACGTAAACAGCATGAAATTTATTTTTATTTGTATCGTTGTGCATTACATTTTCGATCTGTTACGTAAATGAATGTCATATCATAATCAAATGTAGTACAGTAAACCTTCGAGGAATATGAACACTTTGTATAGTTTAAATTGCCTCCCTGTTTATTGCTTGGAACTACCAACTCAAAACATTCATTTGGTCTGAACAGCTATATTTTCTTAAACGAAATTTTCAACTGTTACTGACAAACGAAGAGAATTGATATGAGGTTAAGTAACTAACGTTTACTGAAGACTGCGGTCAACTCCAACCAAATAGTTCATACTCTATTAAGTTACCTTAATTTAGGCATAACAATTTTAAATTGTTGAAGACTTAGTGAAAAAGGAAAATGTTTGTTCATGACCATGTAATTTCTGCTGATTCAAATTTTCTTCAAGATAACTAAGGTCTATCAACATCATTACCAAGGTTAATTTTGATAATTTCAAATAAATTGAGCATTGGATAGGTTGTTTATAAAATGAGTTATATATATTTGTAAAATTCCAATGAGTAGAAATTAAAATTTCTGACGTTTCGCGGCTTAGTGTAAGTCGCTTCTTCAGAGAAATGAATAACCGGTTATTCATTTCTCTGAAGAAGCGACTTACACTAAGCCGCGAAACGTCAGAAATTTTAATTTCTACTCATTGGAATTTTACAAATATATATAACTCATTTTATAAACAACCTATCCAATGCTCAATTTATTTGAAATTATCAAAATTAACCTTGGTAATGATGTTGATAGACCTTAGTTATCTTGAAGAAAATTTGAATCAGCAGAAATTACATGGTCATGAACAAACATTTTCCTTTTTCACTAAGTCTTCAACAATTTAAAATTGTTATGCCTAAATTAAGGTAACTTAATAGAGTATGAACTATTTGGTTGGAGTTGACCGCAGTCTTCAGTAAACGTTAGTTACTTAACCTCATATCAATTCTCTTCGTTTGTCAGTAACAGTTGAAAATTTCGTTTAAGAAAATATAGCTGTTCAGACCAAATGAATGTTTTGAGTTGGTAGTTCCAAGCAATAAACAGGGAGGCAATTTAAACTATACAAAGTGTTCATATTCCTCGAAGGTTTACTGTACTACATTTGATTATGATATGACATTCATTTACGTAACAGATCGAAAATGTAATGCACAACGATACAAATAAAAATAAATTTCATGCTGTTTACGTGAGGCCAAAGATTTTTTTAATGATGAAATATCATGATATTAATTATTCTTATAAGACCATTCAATGCAAAACTATAACTTATTGTTTATTTAAATCATAAAGTTAGCTTTTCAATGAATCATTTTACTTGGATGATCACTAATCCAGAAAGTTTTAGCTCAGGCATACAAAGTTACTTTTCTTCAAACAATGACATTCTGTACACCGACTCGGTACATTTAAATCCAGAGTTTAAAACTAAGGAAAAACAGACGAACAGTATGTTGGGCGAACATTTCGACATCAAAATAAATTAATACCGACAGGTTTGGAATATGATGATATGATAAATCCATTTTATGAATGGTATAAATATATTTTTATTAATGTCAATACTCTAGAGATTTCCTTTCTATCTGAATTACACTTGTAATTGTGTATTATTAATTGTGATATCTAGTCACTTTCACAATGGCGCTGTTATTAATTAAAACAGAAACTAACATATGCATCACTTGCTCAGTGCTTTAATACTCAACAAGAATTCAGATCATTGAAATTATTCAACTCTTACCTGGATACTGGTTGTTTTTTCCACATGCCGCTCTTGAATTACAACAAGTCGTATTCATTAGTTGTGCCTTTTGATCAACTTGGGACACATTATTAGTTTCTCCAACAGTATCACCAGCGACATCCCCACAAATATGATAACGGTAATTCAAACTATGCTGAGATAAATTTTTCTTTCTCCTCTTTATGCATTTTAACCATGTTTCTGAAGATTTTCTATTACACCATACCCACATTCCTGAAGTGATACCGACGACTAGAGACATGAATATTTGTAACATGTTAGCTTCAGCTGATGGGAAGTGATTATCTTCTAGACACTGAGTGACCAGTGACCAACTTGTACCGTATTCCGTTAAACAGTTTGTTTGTTTAGATAGTCTATCCAATGTTTTCATCCATTCCGGATAATTAATATAATTGTAAATATTCACACCAATAACACATGCACATGGAATAATATACAGCATTGAAAATATGCCTATTTTTATCATTAGTTTATCTAAACGTCGTATATTTCCATTGTTGAGGGCGATGACTGGACTAGATGTGGTCATTGTTTGTAGTGTCATAGTTGGTATTGCTACTGTTGCTGAAGCATTTCTTTTGCACTGAGAATTATAACAGTTTGCTGGTGCTGTTGTTGTTTTGGTAGCAGGCAAGAGGCTTTTAGCGTGTTGTTTTAAGTTTGATCGAAGGGAAATCAAGGAGTGAAAACCAACCAATAAAAACATGATGCCCAACAATAGGTAGATGATTTGTGGTAGTAATATAAATGTGAGTAAACTCGTTGAATTTTGATAACCAACGTTGCATAATCCAGTTAACTCATCTGCGTCAATACGATGCATGATTAATATGATAATAGTTTTTAATGCTGGTAATGCCCAGGCGAGCATATGGAAGATACTACTGACAGCCTCTATGCCTTCACATCCCCACTTACAGGAAGCTGATAAAAACCATGAGATAGCTAACATAACCCACCATAAATAACTCGCTTGACTGAAATAAAACAGGATAATAAATATAATAGTACACCATGTACCTTCATATCCTGAAGTTATCAAGAAACTAGCGTTAACTTTTAATTGAGTTAAACCTGTAAAAAGTTTCTTTGTACCAACTTGTGATACCCCGTTTGTCAATAATGATGGCGAAATTGTTTCAACTTTGTTCCTACATGCCACCAAATCACGCCCAATCAGAGAGTGTAAAATAAATCCAGCAGAGTAAACGAAGCAACAAACTGATATGTAAATAATCGGTCGTTCTGGATAAGCAAAACGTGTGCGGTTTAAGGTAAAGGTGATAATAGTCAATGCACACGATCCCAAACATATTATGGACCAAACTAGCATCCAAATATTGGCGAAACGTTTTTCAACTGGTTTGTAAAATAAATGAGCATTACAACGACGAGCGCATGTAATATTATTATGTGCCTGTTCAGAATATAAAAGAATTTCGACAACATAGCACTTTGAAGATTGTAGTTTTGTCCTGTGGATTAGATGATGTCTTGTCAAACCGGATTGGTTATCATTCACTGAAAGTATTTTCTCGTTAGTATTATCTGTTTGATTGTTCTGTGTACTCGCCAAAAGTTGGTTTTGAGCACTTTGTTGGGCCAAAAACTCACTAAAATTTGGCAATAAATTAGCTATAGCTCCATGGGCTTCAGATGGGATCCCTGGGCTTATAATTTGTCCTTGTTTATCTAAATCATAATTTTGTGGTTGTATACACATTCCAGAATCTGAGGGTAATGCTTTACAATTAAGTTCGATTGGCCATGGAAAGCTAAAACTTTTCATAATTGGTTCACACTTTGATTGTACATAACGACATAAATTTTGACATGGCTGTAAGGCAGCTGGTGGATTCAGTGTTGGGGTACACATTGGAAAATAAACTGTACACAGAAAAAATTTTAAATAGTGTGAACAACCAACATTGATGAGGGAACGATAGTCATTCATGCGTTTTGCAGCCTCTTCTTGTGTCGTTAGACCCACTGAATTAGGTAACCAAGTATGAGTATATTGAAGACCATGACAAATTGGTTCATGAATTGGAATACAGTGATTTACATCATCTATACCATTTTCAATTTCTCCTTGTTGTTCACCTGGACTCTCATCTGGATAAACTTGATTCGGTAGGTTTCCATTTTGATTAACTTCAATTAGATTTTTCAAATGATCGGGTACTTCAATTTCTTTAGAATTTATTGGAAACATGAGAGGTATAACATCTCTTAGTGTTCGTAAGCGAGGCAAATACTTTCCACTGAAATTAACATCTTTATCAATTTGATCATAAAAGTGAAAATTTGAGCTTCGAATTTTATAGACAGCACAGGTAGTATCTGAGAGACATTGAGTTAACATGACTGTTATAATATTTATGAAATTGACCAAATTAAATTTTTTAAATAAACTCATTCTTACAATTTTCATCTCTGAGTGACAATTTATGTAAATTAACACAACAAAGCAACTAAACAGCTCAGTTCTGTTAAGATGACTTCATTTTACAAGTAAGTACATTCATAAATATACACTTGAAAATATATCTTTCATAATGTTAAATTGTTATTTGACACAAGTGCATTAATGTCAATTGAATATAGTTACCAGACATAAAAAATATTATAAGCAGAAAAGCACTGATAAGAATGGCTTATGAGATTGCATGGTGGTGTACGAATGCATTTTACCATTTGCTTAAACGGATTGGTTGTAAACAATCAGCCTATCCTGTAAATTAGATTATTTGACTGTATGAATGAAGTGGTGATTTGAAAGAAAATGTATAATTAACTCATTGGATGAAAATAGTTAAAATAAAAAGCCTATATTATTGGCTGATATTTTATTATATTTTAAAATTTTTTTAGATTTGTGGTTGACTTCACATACTGGCTTTAACTTCTGCTAAAGTGTTTAATGCTTTGTGAACGCGGGTCAAAAATGGAATATTTCACCATAGAGATTGATATGTTTACAGTTATATTATGATTGTCATCGAAGTAATTTCAATGAATTTAGCCCATTGACATATTTTTCATGCCACGTATTCCACAAATCATTAAAGTTATATGCATTTCAATAATGTACATTGATTGATCACTTAGTAACAACTAAAATCAGGTTTGTCTATTCTTGTTTAGTGCTGGTAGAATTCTTCGTATCAAATTCCAGTCTAAATTATTTGACATGGCAAGCAACATGTCGAAATGCAAGGTGGTATAGAAGGTGGTCATCTAGATACCACGGTCTTAGATTTCGTACTCAGGCGTTTACTATCAATAATCGCCTACAGTGTTAAGAAAATTGATGTGCCCCCCTATTGATTCTAACTCCCAACATTCACTTTCATTATCCTCAACAGCTACCATTTAACTATTCTGGCACTAGCCGACCTCTTGTCGCTCTCAAATTCACCAAATATTTGCAGTTTGCTCATGATGTTAAGCATACTTTGCCAACAAGTGGCATTGTTTTGCCCAACTTATTCCAATCGCCTAACATTTTATAATGCCATGTGTTTTAAACAAACTAATCCGAATTTACTACAGTTTCAAGTGTATTACACAGTTTCCAATTTAGTGAAAGAAACTAGAGGCTACATACTAAAACTATTCTTTGAAATTTACACTGGGTATTAACGTATGGTATTTTTCCATTGATATCTTTAAAAAAATTAATTTGATTATTGTGAAAAAAATATTTATCGGGGTTGTGTTTCACTACGACATCCAGTCTCCAATAGGATTTACGCATTTCCTAGAGCGATTAGGTTATGATTTTGCAGTGATTATCGAAAACAAAATCAAAAATAATTAAACTGTCAAAATAAGCAAGTTAAATGTTCATACCTTGACCTTGCTAAGAGATTAAATAAATAATTTAGAAAAATCTGTTGGTTGTTTTCTTTTACTCTTTCAGTTTATTTATACGCTCACATCAAAGGTCAAGTGAATAAAGGATAGAGTACTTCACACAAATGTTATGTTGAGTGAATTACAGCTAACGGCGAACAAGAACAACAAACATTACATGTATCCTTGGGTGTAGATTAATATCAACTGTTTATTATTTAAGACATGATGATTTATAATTTCATTCACTTGTAATACAACAAATTCAGTAATGAAGTATATAAGCTTTTACAGAATTATGCTTCCTAGGTCAACATAATATAATTTATCTTTCGTAGATAACTTTACTGAATGTTTTAAAATCTGCATTGATAAATGTTTTTAAGAATTATTTTATTGTATAAGTGTTACTAGAGTTTCTTTTGACTATCAGTTAGTAACCAATTATTCTGCATTGGAACATAGGTTTTTTTATTTGCATTTATATTTGATATAGTCAGGAATCTGATCTAACTAGTAATGCATACTCTCGACACCGGAACAGCTCAGTCGTATTAGGGAATAAAGCAAAATTGTGTTAACTGAATAAAAGCAACAACTATCATTAGGCGAATCAGACTCTTATCTGACTCATCTTACAGCCTTAGATTATCGTGTGATTTGACAGGATTAATCAGATTTTCTATGTACTCCATATTCTGTTGAAAATGAGTGGTATCTCCTTTAATCTAGTTATCGTGAACAACATATAGTCAGTAAGTACAATTAAATTCAGTGTGTGATCTCTGGAAGATTCAGCTGTTTAATTTGGGATAAATGCTTCAAATTTATCTCAGTAGTTAAAAATTTTTTCAATATTTTGTGAACCAGTAATGTGATATTCATTTCAGTGGTTATTCAAAATTTCAGCAAATGGTCTTTTCAAGATATTCATGGATTATCAGTACATTAGATTACTAACAAGATTTATTAGCATTTTAAATATTACAATAAGTTACATAATTGAGAATTGGTAAATGCAATCCAAAGAGGTCAAGTAACCGAAACGAATTTTCTTAACTTTATTTAGATCATATAATTCTTTATCAAATCATTTGTTTCACCTCACTTACTGAATAGTGGCCAAGTTTTACATAAAATAAAAGTGATGTTAACTACTAAATGAATTATCCGATTTTCAATCATTTTAAAAGTATCAGTTTTTCTTCAAAATAGCAAGTACGCCTTGCTAACGAGCATCAAATAGCACACAGTCTGTTTCCACAATTTTTTATCAACTAACTGTAATCATTTATCATCTACGTATTCAATAAGAAGAAATCTAGTAATCTAAATTGTGTAATACATAGTTAAAAATGCAAAAAAATGATTCCATGAGTTAGTGAACCACCTTTTAATCATGAATAAAATAACAGGAAGCAATATATGATAGAACATACTGGTTACAAATGGGTTTAAAAACTATGTACTTCCATTTTATTCAAAAGTAAATTTTCATTGTTTATGGTTGCATTTTTGGTTAGCAGGATTTCAGTCAGTCAGATTTAAAAGAAGTAACTTTGACTGACCTGCCCATTGTTTAAAATGGCAGTACATACATATAAATCAATAAGTTGCTCATTTAAGCACGTGCATTAAGTTAATTCGATAGGGAATATTTTTATAAAGGGTGTTCATATATTTATATCCGTTAGAATATAGTTTTAGCCTGTACAGCGGTCCGAGTACTTTAAGAATAACTACATATTTTTTTCTAGATTTCACTTGTATTTCTTTCAAGTAACCTAGTATTTACGTCTCTTGTGATAAGTAAATACAAAGTCCGAATTCTCGGACGGTTTTCAAGAGTAGTTATTTTGTTATTTACATAATAAATTTTTTAGACTTACAAATAAGACTAAGATTTGAAAACGAGCTTACACGTCATTTATATGTGTGTACAGATTGAATATATCGTACTAAAATTAGGCCGAACATTTGTTGATGCAAGTGATGCACACATACGTACATATCTCTGCTTGTCTTCATCAGTCTTTAAAATATATAACTATTAATCAGTATAAAAATGAACAATGAAAGATATATTTGCTGTGGTAAGATAATCGGCGCCTAGTGACAGATTGATATCTACAGCATATGTTCAGGTAAATAATATCTACACCTGTGATCTTAATTTCCTCCTAATTGTATTTGTGGCTATTTTTTGTTTAAATGAAAGTCAGCTCATCTCAGAAAATTTAATTAAAAAAAAAATCAACTGAATTCTTCATCAGCTATAAATTAGATTATTTCAGTGTAGGATCTGTAGACAAGCCAATAAATTAACTGGAAGTAAAGAAATTGTACAAACTTATAAAATAACAAAAAGTTGAGTGAATACTTACTAGAATTCCAAGCTTATCAATTAAAGTAAATTATAACTTATTTTGAATGTCCAACATTTAATCTCTTGTACAACTATTGATGGAAAAAATTTTGACAGGGTTCATCATATTAAATTATAGTCCAAATCTACTATACAGCTGGTCATCATCTTACTTTGTTGTTACTCTTATGCATAACTCAATAGTTCAGGCAATTATGTAATATGTTTGATGTTACCGGATCTGTTATAACAGAGTGAATCAATATGATAATGGGAACGGGCTTCTACTGATAACACATAAATCGCCTACAAATATAATGAATTCACCGCCTACCCTACCTCATAGACACTCATAAACTAATTTTTCACCGTGCCACTGAATATGGTTTGGCAGCAGATGACCAATGACCGCATGGTATTGGTAGTTAGTAGAAATATCGCATACCAATCACATTTTTAAGCAACCTAAATTAACAATATAAAAGTGATGAAATGATTTGTTCTGGTTGAATCATCAACAGAATAAATTATCTAGTTAAATTATTCTGACCATATATTTGAATTTACGAAAATACGAAGGCAACAATTTTATAATCATCGACCAATCATCCAAAACATTGATCTATAAGACAATCACTTCCTGTCATTATTAGAAAAAGTTTCCAAGATACGTTGAATGTGGTTCTGTCAAAACTACTCAGGAAGATTTATTTGAGAATTTTCGAAACAAAATTACTCAATTAACGTTAAAAGATACATCCATCCGAGGATGACAAAATTAGCACTAAAATGTTTTGTGCATACAACACAGCAAAATCTATACACCTTGTCTTCAATAAAAAGATTTAAGTTTGAATAATAATGCGTTGCTATGAAAGAATGAAACTGTGATGTAATAGTGACTTATTTAAAGCTTGAAGATCTAGTTTCCAGCATAGAATTATTATAAAATCCATAACGTGATAATTATTATATATTGTGCATTAGAATAAAGGCAGCAAAATGAAGCGATGAAAAACCTATAGGATTATTAATAGCTATAGATAATTTTGGATTGTATATGGAAACATTTTAGCCTGGACAATCCTTCTTCATAGTGTTAATGATTCATCATAAACAATATCTCAGGAAGATATGAGAAAAATCAGTTGCTCAGAGGAACTTGTGATTTAGACTAAAATTCATACTTAGTTAAAATCAAGATTTTGATGTCAACAAGACGTATCATGAACATATTTGCAGCAAGCTTATGATTGGCATTACGTAAGTTCATAAAATAACGAATGGTAGCGAAAAATTTTGTACGTTAATGGAGCATCTATGTACCGATGAATTATCTTAAAGGATGTGTTTTACGTTTTCACATGATATACTAACAATTTTTAATCAATCAGAGTGTAAAATGCTGCTCCGAATTCATCGAATATTACTTCGTTTCCCAAAGTTTTGCATTACTCAGATTAATTTTCATTCAATTGAAATTTCATAGTAAATTGTAATTTCTCGCAATCTTAATTTTGAATCGATTAATTAGCATTCAATTTACTTGTTTCCATAATTGGTGTATTCCATGTAACGCGACATGTATGTAAGGTGCAGTAATAAAATCCCTACTTAGGGGATGAATATTTTAATTCACAAGTATTTCCATTCATTAACTTGATTAAGAATTAGGTAACATTCTGACGTAATAATCTGTACAGTGAATTCTTTAGACTGATATTTTATATTTAATACCTATGTTCAACAAACATGTAATATGACGAACAATTAGTAACTGCGATATTATTACAACTGTTGAACTATAAAAGGTTTATTATAAACTATTCTTATACATAATTAAATTCTATTTTAGTGTAGATAACTTTGCACATTATGTGCTTTCTGGTGAAAATGACGTAAGATTAAGAGCAAGTAAGTGGAGAGTTCAGCAAGAATTTAGTGAAACAGTAAAACGAATAGTGGCGGTTGATAACTGTAACTTTCACTGTATACTTGAAAATTAAATCACTAATCTCAATATTGATTACGTGGTCTGTTTTTCCGACAAAAGTATACCGAGGTTTCGTCTACAACAATATGTTCATAGGATATTAAAACACCATTCATATTCTAAACTTCCGATGTTAACTTTAAAAAAAGAAATGGAAATGCTACTAAAATGTCAAAAATACTCCTGCTGTTAGAAGTGACACGTTTCTATCAAACAGTATAAGTGCTTATTTACAGATTATAATGCATTCAGATATAACTACTACAGCTGCATTAATGCTACTACATTAATTAATTAGTAGTTGTTTTCTCAATGTAAACTGTTTTGGGATTAGATTACAGTTAACCCCTTGAAATAATATTTTGTGTTTGGGTGTTTTGAAGATTGTTTAATGTTAATTTGATATCACGAATTTTTCCAAATCAGACAGCGATTGATCCCCAGGAAACACTGGACAGCTATTACGTCCTAGTATGGACCCTTGGCAGCGCACGTCCACGACCTGGCAATAAAATGAACCCGACACCATTTGTCTCTGCTCTGAATGCCATACCATTAGACCGATGGACTGGTTCCTTACCCACACGTAGTACCATAGTTTATAACACTTCTTGTTTTATGTATTAGTGCCCATGGTTAACTTTTTAAATTTAGCATAATTTCTGCTTCTGACGTAGTCCTATTAAAGAACGTGGGATAACGTGGACAAATGTTTTAGACCAAGATGTGGCAAACCAACTGCATAATCCTAAAAAAAATATTTGAGCCACAAAAGATGAAGGTACGTTGATGAAACATTTATTATATGCGATAACACAAACCAGGAACCAAATTACCTAAGATCTTTAATACAGCTCATCCTTACATCAAATACACAATGGAGTACGAAAAAAACAATATCTTCCGATTCCTACATCTAGAAATTTCACGAAGAGTTGATGGAATGTGCCAACGATTTATATACCGGAAGGATACATGGGATGGACAGTACCTTCATTTTTTATAGCTTTTGTCCTATTAGTTATAAATGTGGTTTAATGAAGTCACTCCACTATAAAGCTAAATAACTGTGAACTTCTGGCAATCTAGAAGATGGAATTGTAATCATAAAAGAATGTTTTCAACAAAATGGATACCCAGAAACATTTATTGAGAAATATAACAACAGTTGTAATCAAAAATCCGAAGTCGAAAAAACCCAAAAAGAAAAGGGTATTCATTTGATTAGTACTTAAAGGAGACCGAATAGTCAGACAAACACTCTCTGCTGCTGAACTGCTGGCACTCTACAAAACACGATGTTTAACGAATTAAACAAACATTGACAAATATCCGTCTGGTGTCACCTTCAATTGTATTTACCAGTTTACATGTACTTGAAAAAGCAGGAACATTGGAAGGACAGAAAGACCGGCGTTTTTATGATTTATTGAACATATCCCAAAGAAGTTGTTTGGAAGGAGCAAGCACTTTCAGAAGTTCAGTTACGCGTCATTTGGCAGACACCGGGACATGAGGTCGACATAAAAAATGCTTTTGGAATTATCGACAAACAAAATAAATCGATTCTATTAAAATTTTTTGAGGCCACTGCAATTAGAAGATTAAAACATGATCTTTGTATTCAAAGGGAATCAGTAGTTAATCTTAAATTACCCTGGTAGCATTAGATTGATGACCCGGTTTCCTCTTCCGACTATAGATAATAGGAAGTCGTTTCACTACGTAGACAATCTAACGTTATCCGATAGACAGTTTAATTGACACAAGCAACATGTATATTAATAATTTGAGATGTCTAAAATCAACAGCATGTATGCAACTGATGAGAATGCAGCGAAATACATTGAATTCAAAGTATTCTGCTAATGTTGTCATTCTTGCATTATTCAAAATACGAATCACTAACCCTAATTTAGATAAGGAAACTTTTTAATTCTTCAAATGCTTTACTGACAGTTAACAACTTTGAAAAGTAATAACCAACGTAGTTATTGAAAAACTGATTAAATAGATAAATAAGACCACATAATTTATGTGAATTCAAGACGAGTAAAATCAGCAAAATTGTGAAAGCTAACTTATCATGTTATGAACATAAAGGCTGATAATGATTTCTGCAGATTATTTAATTTAAAACGAAAACAAAAAGTAATTAGGAAGTTTTAAAATAACAGCTATCGAGCAAATTCTGTTCACTATTTGTTTCCATCAGTAAGAAAATGAAATGCTTTTTCCCAATAAATCAACTTTAAGCTGTAAAGAGTTAGTTGACTGTCTCTCTGATTGCCTTATTTTAAAAAAGATATGTCACAGTAATTTGTTTCATTCATAAAAATACGTTTTGCTAATATTGAGTTTCTGAATAAGGTTTCGGCGAGCAATATGCAGGGGAATTATATTTTACAGTTCTTGAAATCAGACAAAATAATCCTTTACTATGTGTCGACTAACCCATATAGCTTGGAATAGACTGCAACCGAAATGAAATTAAAAAATATCTCCTACAGACATTTATCACAAATGATTACCACTTAAAGAACAAACTACTTTTAATATGGTTCGTATTATTAGGGATGACTTAATAATAATTACAGTTATACACGGTTCACTACAGATCTCTGATGAATGATTTACAAATCATGAACAACACTATTTTAGTCCATTGTAGTCAGTTGTGATGTTTGTAGCCAATGAATAACGCTCCGTAAATTATAACGAGCCTCATTCACATTAATGAATACAACACATTTTCATGAGTTAGCAGTCCCTTTCAATTTCGACAAGACAGCCAATTCAATAATATTAGAGTAGGTGGAAAATTCACTTCAACATATTGGCATTACAAAAGTAAGTAGCTTGGTAACTTATCTGCTATTTTAAATCTTTCTCTTTAAAGTTTATTGATGAGACCATCTTATGTGCTTGAAAACAAGGTACATGAGGATAATTGCCTGCGTTATGTGATTAGCATCAATACTCATAATACTATGTTTTTCTAACGAAAATTTTTTTTAAATAAGTAAACTAAGTCGTTTGATTACAAATTTTTGAATTAATAATCGTTTGCGTCAATCTTGATTCTTGCATTCCTCTTTATTACAGTCATTTCTCCATAAAACCTAGTGATATATGAATCAATTGCAAATCAATTTCCTTTTGAATTCGCCATAACTTTGTACAAGTATCACTTTTTTTCTTTATTTTGAATTAAAAATCGTCAAAAGCATATATCATCATAACTTGTGAAACTGTTATTATTAATATCACCCTAACTTGCTTCTACTTATGTACTTTATGCTTGCTGAATTAAGTTTAATCATCTTCGTACTACTGTCAGCCGAGTAGTCCCTACTTCTTAGTTATCTGTTGTGAACTGTAGTTAAACTCCCTTTCAGAGTAGTTTCATTAATACTTTTTATGTTGTTTAAGTATAATGAAGACAGCAATTTCCAAGATACAGTCAGATGGTTTATTGTAAGCAAACACTTTAGACATTCTTACTGTTGTATCCTACGCTTCACGAAAGTCAAAAAGCATAAAACGTTCTAACTTTGGTTGTTTGAAACAAGTGAGGGAAACAACTTTCACTAACAGATGATTACTCATTACAACAACACAAACTCAGGGGTGAAATTTGGTACACGGTGCCAGATTACTTTTGGTTTACTATTAACTTTTTACAATACTTTAAAAAATGCACAAAATTTTTTAAATATCTAGTAATTTTGTCTCCTTTTGAACCCAAGGGACAACTGCTTAGTTTTACTTGACAGTATTTAAAGTAAAATACATTAGATTTTACCGTACAAAATTGTTGTCCATTAACCTTATTAGATACATTTGTGAATAGATTCAGTAAGGTGTATCTGTAATTAGAGAAATGAAAGTACATTTAATAGAATTCGTAAGTGACATATGCAAATTAAATGAATCTGACTTAAAAATAACGATTCTGATATTATTTTGTAGTCATTCTACAACTTGGTATTTGAAAATGAATACTCCCATTTTACTTACAATGAGTACATACTCAATCACTTATTAAATGAAATAAGTAACCAGTGAAATAATCAAAAAGAGCTTTACAAGCCAATATGTACGATCGTGATGATAAAAATATGTCTAGTGAGAATACAGTCTTTTATAAGAGCAAGAGAGTTTGCTAATCTACGCCTACATGGTAGCCTCAACCTTATATTTATGTACCATCAATATATTTTATTACTACATGGAAATGAAATTTATTAATTTATGCATTAGAAGCAGTTATACACAAATGACACTTTTTTGGGGTACCCAATGATTGAAACTACAGAATCCCATATGTCACGGCAATTACAATAGTCAGTATTCACGCATAAGTATGATTTGAAGTCAGCTCAAATATTTGAATATATTTCTTTGTATAATTATCTGTCTATTCATCAGTGAATTCATCTTAATAAGAGTCTGGACTTTATTTTTAGGAATACAGTAATGTAATATATTACTTCTGCAGTCGCCAGCTCTTCGCCTTTACATTGCTAGCACTACTGCCTTTAACAAGCAGATGTCAATTAGTAGATATGTAGTAACCTATCGTAGTTTTTATACCTAGTTTTCATACCCACTACTACATGGTCATTCAACGAATAGATTGCACATAATTTGGCGATTAATTTCGCATCACGGATTATGAATTGGGTGTATTTATAGATAATTTATATTTGCACGTATAATTAAATCGTTTACTTCAGATACCTTTGTGCAGGTGAAACATCATTTAAAATTTACGAAGTGGATTTTCGAGTTTTCATCAGCAAGACGCCCTAACTTATCTACAGATATGGATCCTATGAAGAAAGCTGAAAGAAAAACGTCAGTGCAACATAATCATTTTTGTTAGTTATTTTAGTTTTATGTCAATGAATGCTAATTTTATAACGGATGAATATTCATCGGTTGTGATTAAGATTCCAGATTTCCAAATCACAAAGCCAAGCTGTAAATTGTCCTTCGCAAATTAATGTGTTTCAAATAAATGCTTTATCTCAGTTCAAGTGGAGACGTGCTAACAATCATACAATTATCAAAGTTATGTTTTCGTTGGGAGTTAATTATAATGCACTAAAGATTTCTCGGATTTCTTGAAGCAAGTAAGTGACTACTGACCAAAGCTTAATTATGCCGTTGTAAAGAAATCCTGAAAGAGTGAAGAAGAAACTGAGTGAAAGCCAGCATGCTATGTGTTAATGAAGATAATCCAGTCAATAAAACGAGTATTTAAGTGATTGTTTCACATCGAGTTCATGAATAAACTATCTTGGTCAAATACCAAAGGTAAGGATGGCATAAGAAATTCTCGTTGCAAAAAGGAAGTAAGTGCATATAATAAGCTTTAATAATATTTGTTTTCGTCTACCATTTCTGTTTATTATCACGGTAAAAACAAGACATCCGAAAACCATGACATGAAAAATCGCACTTTAAAGAACACATGGTTCCATAACATCCGTGACCTCTTCTGAGGAAGGACGCGCAGAAGGAAGTTGGAGAAGGTTGATCAATTTTGTGATCTATTATTCATTTTTCTAGAGAGTTGCATTATTTCTTGTGACCGCTGTTACAGATGAAAATTTAACTATTCATCTAGAATATTCAATCGAGTGTGAATTGAAATTGGATACGAACTTTGTATTACAACTATTTATTATTTAATCGAAATGGCCTTGTCAAGGAAACTGCCTGGAAGTAGGAGAAGGCTAATAACGTCAGAAAGTGTTTTAATCGAAGTTAGATTAAAACTGAAATCTGACAGCTAATCGTTATCAGCTCAAGTAAAATGTGATTTATTGCGTTACACAAATTATAGAAATTAATGGCTTAGAAAGTTGTTAGCTTTAGCTGCAACTGATATACTACTTGCAAATTATCAGTAGCTAAAAACAATTCTAAAGATTACTGAAAGGGTGGGGGGTGAGGATAATGTGGGGCGATCAGCAGTAAACCATCGGTTAGATAAAATCGTGTAGCGGAATGTATTGAGATACCTTGTTCTTTTGTGTTCCCAATTTAAACAATAACCTGTAAGTAATCCCTGTGACTACTGGACATTATATATAATCCACTAAGAGATAATCAGTCAGTAGGCGAATGTAGAATTAATATAGGGCGAGGCGTGTATGATTATCTGATAAATTATGAACTTAAACAATTTTTATACATTAATGGTGTTCAGGATATATTTGAATGCTTCTAAGAGATAAGATATCAATATTAATGTTAAAAATAAACCTTTTGCGAAGATATTAAGGCAGAATAATAACTAAATAATCGAAAATGTTCATCTAAACTTGTCGGGGTGAGACAGTTATCACTAATGACAATAGATGACCATCGCGCTATATATCACAGATTTTCGGAAGTGGGAATTCTACCATTGGATGCCGACCCAGTTATGCAGACGGTTAGGTATTCGCTAATCTGAAGTCCCTGGTGCGGAATCTGGGGTGTGGACTGATGAGGAGTTCTACACTAGAGCGAACTAGATGTCCTGTGCTCCCTGGTTTTCAATGTTACCCTGCTAACATCAATCTGTGACATATTATATCAATAAATCAAAAAGATTATGTAGGCTGGAGGATATACTAGTGATGCTTTAACTCTAGATAACAACACTAACAATCGTGGTGAGTTGTAGCATGAACGTTTGTACGTTTCATTTTCATGAAACAATAGTAATTATCAAACTAACTCTTATGTACAAGCACTAAATTATCAATGAAACGCTAGCCGCCGCTTAGTCTTTGCTACTATATGCAAGTCGAACACTTTACTAACTTGTAATCCTTTTGCTATTGAATACATTTTGGATGTACCTAAATGCATAAATCAGTTAATTGGCAGTTTGAAAATTAGAGTGAAAATGCCTGGTTTTATACTGACTTGTAATGCATGAAGTCTTATAAAGCCATTGGATTATTAAAATGTTGTAAAATCTAGAGGATAGAGAGTTCAGATTCAGATTTGTTCTTCAAGTAACAGTAGGCTAGGAGCCCATGTTTAGAGTCATCTAGTGAGCTTCTGTGAATGTCTGGTCGTCTTTTGAACGAATCGATTGAGGGCGCAAACACTACTTCGGGTAGTAGGTTTTAGGAGTTGATTACCCAAAAGGAGAACACCAAGGGTATTGGAGTAGGAGTATCCATCAATCATCACATCAAATCTTCACAAGTCATTGAGTTCGGCTCGAGATGTTTCTCGGTGATTGGGAGGAGGAATACGCCGCCTTCCAATGGGAAACTCCAGAGATTAGGAGCACATAATATAGGCGCTGACGACTATTTACACATTCATAACGGCCAGATGACTATGTCTAAAGATTTCTACACTTCATCACTAAACGTATCACCAAAGCGTAGTTTAATATACATTTCGTGGTCTCCACCAAAAGTATTAAGGACATATTCAAGAGTGCAGAAAACGACATAATATAGGAAAACTATGAGATACCATTAATATAGGATTGCTTTCTGTTGAACTACAGGGCTCTTAGACAAAAATGACCTAGTGACAAAATCCCTAGCGAACAGTGACCACATTGTACCTAGAATTAGCAAGGCTGTCAATGATTGACACCTTAGGAAGAAACCCTCTCTTGCCTATGTTATAGCAATGCGAAAGCATTAGAAGGCAACGACAACAGGCTCTCTAGCGACAGGAATGGTGATAACTACCTAAAGACGAACAGCAGTCATTCAAACAATTAATCTGGAGACTATGTTTTAAACAATGTTCCTCTATCGACGGGATGGTTGGGCGAAAAAGGTTGATGGATAAAAGAGGCCCACTATGACTACTCTAAGAACAAAGGGGCGCACAGATCAATTGGTAAGCGTTTCTTATAAAATGTTTCTCATACATAGTGCAACAGAAGAGAGGCACTGCTAATGTAAGAAACGAGAAGTCAATGTAAAAATCAAAGTTCCAGGTCTGGTCGAAATAATACGTTCCTTCCGCATAGAAGACGTAAGTGATGCAAGTGATCAACCGATCGGAAACAGCACAATTAATACCACATTACATTAATGGCTGTGGTTTTATATTTAAAAAATGAGCGCAAATAGTGTACAGAATACCCCTTTCTAGTACAAGTAAATGTGATATATAGAAGTGGCACAATAAATTCATAGCATTACAAGTAGGTAGTGAAAATATAAAGAAAGCTACTTGCGCAAGATAAAACATATTCCGAACAGAGAAAGGAACCAGTTTCTGTCTGCAACTCATTAAATTTAGTTAGTTTACCCTAGTTTAAACAGTTAAAACAGCAAACTAATATGACATACACAGATCTCGAAGATAAGTAAAACAAAACCGAAGACGTCTACATTAATTAACGTATGACAATAAAAATACACATATGAACTGTGCTCTAAGTAAAAATTCATTAATAATCTTGATCAAGGTAAAAAAGTAAGTTCGATTAGTCATTACTAAGATAAAGAACAATATAGTAACACCGAAGACGAATTTAGAGTGATTTGTCCAATACGTTAAAGAAGAGGTATTTCCATACACAAAACAGATTTTACATTCGTACCACGACAGACTAGCCAAGGTAAAAATGAAAGACCCGAAACATTTATTTGGACTCGTAACACAATAAAAGCTGAAAAATCAGTGGACCTTCGTCATCAAATGAAGCGAGGGAGAAAATCTTTACAACCTATAAATGGCAGGGATTTTGATATCGCGCTTCACAAAACATCTGAACCAATGCGTCAACCAACATATCTACCGAAGAGATTTTGACATTATATTGCTTTTCTAAGGAGTAACTGACTTTGATTTTCGGTACATTAAGGTTTATGAAGTAATTAAATTCTGTTGAATGCATATAGATCTTTAGTTTGTTGGTGTTCATTTATTGTAAATATAATGAACAGTTCAAAATTACTTTTATTAAATTTTTAAATGTAAATATGCATTTATTAGTGTGAAACAATTGCTAACCTGCTAAGTTGTTACACGTGCTTACCGGCGGACATTTATAGTCACGTACAGTAATATATGTAAGCAATTTATTTGCATAATATCATCTGGCGATAAAATTTTAGGAAACGTGATAAAGTAGATACCAAGTTGAAATTATTTGTTTTATGCATGAAAAATAAAAAAAAAACAAAGAAAATAACCGCCTAATCGATAGGAAATATGACTGACATTAGCGAATCCGTCCGTAATCACGGGGGAAGCAGGGTAGACAAAAGGAGAATTATCTACACTTGAGTAGGCGAATTGGCTTATCACATTTCCACTTTCTTGAAACTTCCCATTTGTTTACCTCATTCCTTTATTTTACTTTTTTGGTTTCTTTGGGTCTTGAGAACTCGAAAATGGAAAAACGTGCAATAATCAGTGCTTTAGACGATGACTTGTGTGTTCGTTTTTGAATTCACTCCAAGATAATTGCAAAGCCTTTAGTTTACAAACTGTCAGTTGATTTGGCTTACTTTTCAACTTGATTGGCAGATGAACATTTATTATTGTTACTGACTTAATTGAGTTAAACCTATAACAATAGTTCCGATTGTATACTATAATGGGTATTATTTTACACACATTTCACAAATAGCATTTATTAATGACGTAAATTCAGTTAAATTAATTAATCCAACCATTAGTTTATGTGGTTACTCTGCTTTACATATCTTGTTTAATTTATCTTGGCGTAGACTTATGAAAAGCTGTCGAATTATCACACTACTTGCCGTCAATAAGCATGACTTTAGATGTTTAACAGCATTTTACGGATTCAAGGATAGGTAATAATTCCCTGTTCACGTGAAATGTGGTCACCTTGGTTTGTTATTTCAATAGTAAAATAGTCGTGTTTGCTAAAGATGTGATTCTTGATACCAGTTTATTTACCATAAAGTAGTATATCGCAAGAAGTTATAAGTCGAATGTATCATCTGTAAATCAGTATTTCATCAATCACATCGACAACTAGAAATGCATCAACAGGTATTTAAATAAAATCACAGTCTATAATGAGAATCAGAATAAGAGCCATTTACGCCATATGAGCAGAAATTACCCATCCCGAGATGATAAGATCACAGTTTAAGCTTACTAAATAATAAAACTTATCGATAATTCTAAATCACCTCTTTGATTACTAGCTACTAAGCTATATTCCAGACAGAATGCATGAAAGATGAAAACAGCAGTTATAGAACAAATGTGACGCGGCAGCAATACAACATAATCAATGCCACAATGACATTTACCGAGAATCTACTCAAAACACTATCAGAATTTAGATAAAACTCCTAACTTTAAGTATAGACTTTCCGTTACTCGTTACCCAAACATATCGTTTCTCCAGCATTCACATTTCAAACAACCATGTAGCATAGTTATGCACGACTAAGAAAATTAGACTGTTAATTTACTAAATTTGTGTTGGGGATATCAAATCCCTAAAATTACAATCAATAAAAAGCAAGCAAAAAATGTTGTAGTGATTTATTTTGTAAACTTGATTTTTTAAACTCTTATAGAGTTTAAACAATTCAGCATGAGTTATCTTCATCTAATTTAGGAATTATTCAAGCGTAAATGTTATGATATTTAATTGATATTGACTAATAATTCAATGTGATTTTGTGTTCAATTTATAAAATAACCATAGATGAAAATTTTTGTAAAGTCCATTCAATTGATCATTTCCTTTAACTCATAATCATTCTTATAACTGACAGTATGACATCAACCTTGTGTCTAACCTACACACTATCCATCCTGCAAAATCATTACAATGGAGGACAAAATAGTTTCAAAGATCTTTATTTTCTCTTTCTGACTGCTTTATTTTGATGAAATTTTACAACTGAGAATCATTTAGGGACTATTTTGATATGGTAGAAAGTAATTATATATCACGTTTTCAGAAAACCTGCATATTATCTATGAGAAACATCCACCTGATACCAACAATGAATCACAAACAGACTACAATTCCAAAGTGTACTGATAATAACTAAATGTTAGTTGCAGTTGTAAGTAGTAAGTTGACTTCACATGTGGACCGAAAATTTCATGATACACCTCACCTAATATGATTCTGCCTGCATGTTTTCCCGATGAAGTCAGACTAATAAACAAAAGATAAAGAAGTCAAGTTGAAGGAACCAATATTATGATGTGCAATAAAAATATTACGTCAAATAACCTACGCTTTTAGTTTATTTTGGGTCATTATAGCTACAAACAAGACAATTGATTTTGTTGATAACACAAAATGAGGTCACATTTCACAAGCTACTTTAAAATAAATATTAAAAATTGCATAACCTATCATTATACCGCAGTTTAATCACTAAGTAATTTCTTGTTTTCTATTTCAGCTTATAATGTCTACGTAGGCAAACACGACAAGTTTCAATCATACCAATTATAAAATCGTTTGTACATGGCACTCTGAATCAATATTACTAAAAGGCCTGACTATGCGAGAATAGTTTGAAGGGAGTGACAGACTGCAATAAATGGTCAATAAGATGTCTTCGGTTTTCACGAAGTCGAATGTAATCCCAACACATCATGAACCTACAATAGAGATTTCGTAACACAATTGTGAAGACTACTGCCTCATTTTACATAAATGTTATTTCTTAACAGCATATATCAGGGTAAAAGAAACAAGGTCTATGCTGCACAGTAAGAATATGAAAAATAGGGGACAGAAAAAAGATGCGTCAACAGTAAAGACACTTTTAAATGTGTGAAGAGAACATGGGTTAGAAAAATGTGCATAAGTCGTAAATACAAAAACAAGAACATCATTCAGTATTGACTAAGAAGCATTAAGCAAAATATTTAAAAAAACGGAAGGCCAGGAACAAAATGGTAAAGAGTAAAGCCAAAAAAACTAACACAAAAACAACGACTAGGCCACAAATTTAGTTATGAAATGAAGGAGAAAGAATAAGGTGTAAATAAGCAAAACGAACAGAACAGTGAGAAGAATAAATGTTAAGGTACAGACAAATAGGCAGCCAAAGACAAAACTTTAAAGCTGATTCTGCTATTACGTTACCCGTTAGGAATATACTAACACAAAAAATATATCAAGATTAGTAATAGTAACGATAAAATTTGGATACATAAACTCCAGAAAAAGATCAAACTCTCTGAAGGTTATCAAAATGCAAAGCTGGGTCCCGGTAAGACGAATCACGAGTTGTGGAAACATCCAAACAGTCAATGAAACTTAGCTTTCTGTTTATAATGCTATCCAGATAGAAGTCAATTACGGAAGTACATCAAAATAGGAACTTGTGATGGAGACATACGATGACACAAAAATAACCGAATATTCATAATGTCTGATCGTTACATCACAGATGTGAGGTTGCATCTGAATATGAAACTGATGGTGACATCATTGAAAACCTTAACATTTCAGTGTTTTGCGAATCTAGACACACTTGCCTACTCTTTAAACCTGCCGAAGTTAAATTCGACAAAACAGAACTACCACAATTGGAACTAGTTAAATGTGAGTGGATGACAGCACCGGCTGGTGATGATGAACCAACAGAACCAAATGTTGTGAAATCGAAGCAACTAGACTTATCACCACTGGAATTTCGCATCCCGAATTGAAAACAATTAGATGAGTTAGATGTCATGAGTATTGAATGAGGGTTAGTATTACTAGTGTTACCACACAGTGGACTATTAAAATCCAAAGTATTGTGTGGTTGAGATGATATTTCTTCATGATGGCCAACTGTATGCATTTGGTCTGTGGAATAAGAACCAGCTATAATTCGAGGACTGAACGAACCAACTGCAGTTGGAGTTGTTGACATAGACTCAGAAGCATAAATCGATGAATTCGCAACCCCTTCTAAAGATGGAATTGATAATGTCCCATTAATAGAGTGTGAATAATGGAAAATATTAGAAGCAACATCACCCTGTAGAAGACTGGGGGTGGAACAAACAAAGGTAGAGGAGACGAAGCAGGAGCTGAACTTCCAATAGGCAATGGTCTGGTACTACATAATGTCACGGAACTGGCTGGCAAAATTCTGTTTAAAATAGTATTGTCATATGAAGTGTATTCTTCCTTCACACATTTCAAACCTACCGTTTCGAAATGATCAAGATGAAAGGCGGTAGAAGTAGGCAATTTGTTTGGACGAAAATGCATTCTATTATTCATGTGACAATTATTGTTAAAATTTGTATGATAACCCAGTCCACCATTAGTTAGCGATGACGAAGGAATAACCCCATCCGATGAAGAAAGATGACCAAAATAGTTCAAAGTATTAGGATTAACGGAATTATTAATTTCAGAAATCCCAGAAACTTTTTTATCAGTAACAGAAAATGGAGAAGTGAAGAAAGACTTTTCTTTGGCACATGGATCAGCAAATAAATGCTTGATTTCTGATTAGACAAATTATTTAATGGCGCGGACGTTTCATACGCAGTTACGCAGTAGGATTGATTGTAAGAATTCATCCTGTTTGAAGAAGCAGAGTTAGAAACGCTTCGGTCATGATGATTGAATTCATCTGTCTGCGTTTTATTAAAATCTGCATAACTCTGTGAAGTACCTAATACAGAATATGAGGTAATCCCACTTTCTTCGTTAGAAATGCCTTGTAAAGGAATTGAAACATTTGCAGATTTAACGTAATTCGATGTTGAAGCATTCATTCTACTTACATATTCACACAGATTCGGAGTAAGACAATTTAAGCGCTTGTTCAGTTCGACAATTTGGTATTCCTTCTTTGTAAGTGTAGCTGAAATAGTGAGTACATAAAGTATACTTAGTAAATCGCATAAACAAATTACATTAAATGAAAAACATAAAAAGTAAGTAACGAGGTGTGATGACTTAACCTGATTCATAATAATTCAACACATTGAATTAAGGTGTTAAATAGTTTATAAAACACAGTTCATAACAAACTGTGCAAACTACTCAATGCAGACTGTTTATATATATGGATACGTAAAAATGATTTAAACACACTACGTCCATTTTTTATAGGTTCCAATAGTGCTTGATTGTCGAATGAATCATTTAAAAACTAATTTGTAACATGAGATAATTTAGTAGTGTTAAGAGTAACTCAATCAACTAAATTGTGGATAACCACCTTGTGACATGTTTATAGTCAGTCAAGTATATCAAGGAACCTAGTATGTATGTTGGTAGGCGTGGTTGTCTTACATCGATAACGTAGTAATTAATGTCTTGCGACGCAAACACTAAGTTATGCCTTAGAAGCTAGATGGTATAGAAAAAGAATCCTTTGTTATTAAAGATTGTATTTATTATTCGAATCGTCACTTCTTATTTAATTTTATAATATCAAATTAGATTTTTCGAGTAACAGTTTATATTCGCATACTAATGAATGTAATAGTGTAATTCTGAGTTAATTATGATGAGTAGATCACGCAATGTTCAATAACCAAACTTAAATTTACACATCTCATGGATATATATTGATTCAGAAACAAGCGTAAACAATGCTTCTTAACACTGATTAAAAGTAAACTTTAATTTCACTATATTGAGTCACCTAATTCTAGCTTAGAAAAGATGCAGCACAAGTCATTTTTACTGATAACTTGAGTGGATGATTTTACTAAATCCAACTAGTATACTGAAGACGCATTCAACATTAGTACATGTAGAAAAGAATTACTCAAGTCAACTAATAATTATGATGAGCTATTTAAAAGGAAAAGTTAAGTAAACATGTAAAATGTTTTTTTTTAATAATTCACTATTAGTACTGATAGCTAGAATATTGACAGTCAAGTGACCCCACGGAAAATACTAAATAGAACAATCCCCTACGATTGAGAGTTGAAGACTATACACTGTCAACATCAAGAAAAGAAGAAATTAAGAGATCAAGCTTCAAGTCAACACAAGCGCGAAAGGATGTGCCAGAATCGATCTTATGACCTGTTACAACTTCTTG